>CM055272.1:28431629-28490543 GCA_029237695.1 Conchocele bisecta
CAAGATAATACTCTGCCTACACACATAGAATTATATTCAGTCATTAAACAAAAAATAAAATCAAAATGGCAAAAACGATGGGATAACATTCATAAGCATTACTATGGCGGGCACACATTGCAAGTCATGGTGCCTACCATACCAAATAAATGTAAACAATACAGCAAGGATAGAATGTCAGATAAAATAATAACACGACTCAGACTAGGTAGAAACGGTATAAAGGCAAATATTCATCCACAGGGCAGCGATATTGATGTAGATTTGAATTTTGTAGTCAGTGCGACGAAGATGAAATAGAAGAACTGGACCACTATTTCTTCTTCTGCCCAGCGCATGAATTAGCAAGAGAAGATCTAGCCGCTGTCTGCTTAAAAAATAATGTTATATCATCTCCATATAATTAATATTCCCCCCTAAAGAATGCGAAAATGAAATACACTTAGCTGTACTAAAATACATTAAGGCGACAGGTTATTGGAATAAAATATAAACATGACACCGTTGCTCCACTAAAATTAAAAGCTGTCAAAAATAAATGATATAATGATTTTATTTTAAAATACAACTCATGCAAACAGTTATACGCTCTAAACACACAGACGGTGAGGGCAGCGGCCCTGTCCGAAGCTCTGGTGGGCCGGGGTTGGTGGTTGCACCTCGTGGTGTGGCCGTCGCGTCGGCCTGCCGGAGTTAGGATAGGGGGCGCTCGCCACTCACCACTCACAGACGATGGGGGCAGCGGCCCCGTCCGAAGCTCTGGTGGGCCGGGGTTGGTGGTTGCACCTCGTGGTGTGGCCGTCACATCGGCCTGCCGGTGTTGGGATAGGGGGCGCTCGCCACTCACCACTCCAACACTCTGAACACAGAGATAATAGCATAGCATGTACTAATCAAAAATCATCATGGATAGAAACACATTAAAAACCCGATGGAGTGGTCGAGCTAAGTTACGTCCGTGACACTGGGCCCCATTGTCTCCATCCCATATCTGAAAATTGCTGTAAATACTTTCAGGATTTACCAATCTAATATAAATCTTTAAACATGTCAATAGACGTCCGTACACTCGGCCGGGAGGCGTTACTCATTCTAGAGTGAATAGTCGAATGACGAGCAACATCACTTGTGTCGGGGATACATGTTTCTCCGGCAACGAGAGGACTGTTGCATACTATGCTGCTCGTCTGCCTGCTAGATGCTCGCACCTAATAATAATACTAGAATAATCTTGATCAATGGTGGCAGCCGGGTGCTGCCTGCATCCAATGCTACAACAATTCTCACCTTTAGTCTGCTCACTGGTGCCACTGATTGCACCCCGTCCGCTTGCGGCTGTGAAGGCCATTCTAGCATAACCATAGCTAAAACTAACATACAAGTAATCCCACCCAATGGGTATGTACTCGATCGGAACTGGCCCAGGAAAGTTTCTTGCGTATGGACTGCCTTATCGAGGATTAGTACTGGGAAATTAACGAGACGATATGTACAGGCTCGTGTGGGCTAACACATGAATCCAAAATTAACATACAAGTAATCCCACCCAACGAGTGTACGGAATTCTACCCACCACAATCCCGATATGCTATTATGTACTATGTTAGACTAGACTTAGTAGATTATATTTAGTAGTAGTGGTAAGGGTAATGAGTGGAAAGAGGAAGGGTCAACAATTGGTCTGGTACCGGTGGAACTCGCTTCAATGACGAAGCCTGTTTAGTCGGTGACGGACGGACTCTTCTTGCACGCATTATTGTTGGCCTGCCTTCTAACCACTCAAGCCAGACTACTTCTGGTATTTTAATCAAACTGCAACAATAGGGGAGTGTGGGATTTTTACATATGCTGAGTAGACGTACTTGTATATATATATCCATGTACATATATAGAGCGTGCACCATCTGATAACAAAATATATTGGGCTCACAGAGATTGACATCGATCCGTGCATGAAATGCCACGGCTTCGTTCGGTCTCTGCGAAGCTCCGTGACGGCTGGTGTCGTGGGGATATCGTTGTCGGGAACCGTAAAGTCGCCCCGAACCCCTGCGATATCAGCCGTTAGAAAAAAAATAGCAATTACCAAATGCACACACATTATTCGAAAATAGCACTGTACTCGAGTGAGCAATGACATTGGTTGAACCTAGCCACTACCCGAATACGTCACAATCCAAATAACTGCATAGCGGTCTGGTCGATGGGTGGGTAGTAAGTCGGAAACAAGTGCCGCTCTAATATAAACTTGTATTTTAACTGTAATGTAATTTTAATATTTGCCCTATACTACATCAATAAAAAACACATAGGAACACATAGGAACACATACGTCTAGGTCCACACTGTCGCCGAGGAGTAATCATAATACACATATGTATACATGTCCATGATATGTTCATATGCAAAAATGTATAGCATAACCAGGAGTCCTATTTCCTATACACGAAACAGATAGGGACCATACAATTGATGCTGAATAACCATACATGTTCTTCTCCCAAGATTCGTTGTAGCACCAATGCGTCACCAACGAAGCGACACCGAGAGGACCGCATCCAGGTACACCGATACTTGTCTAGTAAGTAGACAAATATCAACGACTCTCACTAGGTCACAACTGGTCTGGTCCATCCCAGGCAAGCAGTCCAGGGAGTTCAGAATCTGCGGACGTAATACACTCATGTCACCCATAAGTCCACTCAGTCCATCCTATGATGGACCGCGCAAGACACGGGGCGGCTCATAGCTCCCTTACGTGTGTCTCGTCCCGAATGGCAGGTGACAGTTTTTTTGTAATTTTTACTACATCCAAGCACGCAATAAGCTACTTACTTCCGCCCAATACGGACGGTCCCTTACACGCATAGGCATTATACATGTACACAATACTCCGCACAGCAGCGTGTAGTGTAGTAAAGAATATGCATAACATAAACAAATATAAACTCACACACCCATTGTGTCCGGTAAAACCACTAAGGCGACCAAGTCAACATATGAAGTCATAGAAGACAGAAGCTGCTCCCGCTGATTGAAAGCCGGGAGTGCTTGGTGAACCCGGGTGTCACAAATAACCGGTGGATCCACTCCATGAAGAAACGACGCTAGAAGAAAGAAGCTCAAGAACGGAGGATTTCTGCCTGCAACAATATATACCTCAAAGCGCCGAACTGTTTCTGTGCAGTTAGTGGTCGAGCCGGGCATAATGGTCTCATCATATTGTCCATATAGTCAATCAACAGAATCTGGCCCTATGGGGACCAGCTATTTCGCCCTTAGGGCAGTAGATGAACCAAATCAATATGACATTGGACATAACCCTGACAGACACACTTAGATAGGCACGCACCCACAACATATACATACACAATCCAGATAAGGGCATCTGTGATTTTCATGCACACAGCTCACTCAAACACAAACCAGATGCGGTCCTCGCGGTGTAGCCAGACGCCTACGACACCAACAAAGAGAAGAATCAGAACGAAATAAAACAAACATTAGTCCCCCCCTCCTCGGGGACAAGGCCTCGCTCGTGTCTACCACCCACCTCAGTGGGAGGTGGCCTAGGCCTCTGTGGACCCGACATCGGGTCGTTTTCCTCCTGTGTTGCATACTGGGCAGTGTCATGCTATATGCGCCTGGGGTCTGTGCGGAATGAGCTGCCTGGGTGTTGCCAGTGGCGGCCTTGTGGGTGGCTTGGGCATGGCTTGCCTGTCTCCTCGTCGCTGCGGGTGGCGGTTGCGGTGCGGAGCCTCCGGTTGTCACTGGCTGCGGTGTCCCGGTCTGCTGTCGGTGGCTCGGCTGCTCCGGCTCGGCCTGCGCTGTTGCTCCTCTGTGGGCGTTGGGTTTGCCCATATCACGTGGATCCGTCTCTGCTTGGTCTGTCTTGCCTCGTCCAACCCTCTAATAGCATTAGCAGGTAATATAACAATGTAACGGCTGAGTATCCATATATCATGTGCAAGCACACTCGGCCCTCTTCACGGTCTGACATATCGGCATTGTGCAATAGGAGAATGAAATAATTAGGTTTAAACTCACCCGCCTCATCGTCTCCTTCATTTAATGCACATATTTCGACTGTATCGCATATATTAGTAAATTCGGAAACAAATGGGCCAACGGCCATTGGCCTGATCATTTACGGGCACATGCCCGGGTATGGAAGGTCTTCGAGCCATTTCCCACCCTTAAATATAAGAATACTAGAGTTACCCTCTGCAACTTACTGTGGATACACAGTCTGGTCTGGATCTGCACTGGTCACAAATCTCATAAACCTATTTTATCTCGTCAACATAGTGTGTACCCAGCCAGCATCACCATGTCGGGCCGACGTCGGCTGTAAGTCGTACAGCGGCGGCGTATGCCGACGTCGGTACGCTGTCGGGCCGATGTCAATTGGATATGTTGTTTTATGAAATAAAATGTAAGAGAAAACAAACTTAAGCATTTAAAGATTATATAGCCTATGTCTACATATGAAACTAACAGGAAATGCAGATTTTGTTTCCTATATGGCATATTTTGTCTATCACGAGTGCTGACGTAGGACCGACGTCGGGCCTACGTGTACTATACATTTTGTAAATTAAAAAGGAATAGTGAAACAATTTGAACAATAAAATATTATTTACATAATAAAATAACTGGAAAATAGTGTTCGTTCAATATTTGACATCCATGCATTGTGCATTGTCTAAAATGATCTTGCAAAGTTCAAACGAGGTCGGTACTATATAGGGCCGCTGTCGGGTAAAGGGAGTTAACTTTTGGAGAAAACACTGGCAGTCACATCTACCAATGTCATTTGAGCATCTCTAAATTATATAGTAGACATAAAATAATGATAAAAAATCAGATTATGTTTTTTAAATATGACACAAAATTTGTACCTCTTTATTTATTTTGAAAAGTATTAAAGAAGAAAATAAAGTTTATGCGAATCTACATTTTTTCATAGGCGGCAGCAGGTGCAGTTTAAAAATATTTTGAAATTATCCAATTGTTCAAGGTGATATTTGTACATGCTTTAAAGTATGGATGTGATATTTATTTAGATAAATAGTATATATATTGTTCTATGTTATTGTCATAAATCATACGTATTGCTGTAAAGTGGTAAAGGCTGTATAAAGTCTGTGTCATGTGTTTTCGTGTTTCAATTTGAAGATTTTCTTTGCTTTAGCAATAGGGAATGGTGATCCTTGTACATATTTTAAAGTATGAAGTTTTTGTTTATTTAGATAAGTAGATCTATATATATTTAGTTCTATGTTATTATCATAAATCGTACATTTTTCTGTAAACTGGTAATAGCTGTTTAACATCTGTGTCATGTGATTTCGTGTTTCAGTTTGAGGATGCTGTACAGTACGCTGTCGGGCCGACATTGGACCGATGTGTAAGCTGATGTAGGGCTGATGAGTATGAGTGGCGATTCATGTCATAAGTGCCGTTTCTAACGCGTTAGAGAAGTAACACGTTACTAATGTATGTATTATATAGTGAAACACATGATTTGTAACGCGTTACTGCTGAACAGTAACGCATTACAAGACTAACAGTGAGTAGCGCATTAGAAACTGGCTGTCACACGTTACAAATCCTCTATATTGGCGGATCATGTCATAGGTACAGCTTCTAACGTGTCCGAGTTCTAACGCGTTACTCTTGGTAAGTAACGCGTTACTTTTTAGAAGTAACACGTTACAAATGTATGATGTATATAAAAAAAATATCAATATCTAACGCGGTTAGTGAAGCAGGAGTAACGCGTTACTTATTTTTTGGTAACGGATTACTGCTTGACCAATCAGAGCTCATGTTACAATACCCGCCATTTTCTCCAGAAGACCGGGAAATGTGTAAAGTACAGACTGGACGCAAGCTTGCTTCACTAACACGTTATATATTGATATCTTATTATATATACATCATACATTTGTAACGCGTTTCTTCTGAGAAGTAACGCGTTACTTACAAGTGTAACACGTTAAGAACTCTAACACGTTAGAAGCTGTACTTATGACACGATCCGCCAATATATAGGATTTGTAACGCGTTACAGCCAATTTCTAACGCGTTACTCACTGTTAGTCTTGTAACGCGTTACTGTTAAGCACATAGTACATACAGTAGTAACGCGTTACTTCTCACAAGTAAGGCGTTTCTTCTCTAACGCGTTAGAAACGGCACTTATGACATGAATCGCCACTCATATAGATGAGTTTTACCGCTTGTAAGCCGCTGTAAAGAAGAATGCTGTCGGGCCGACATTGGACCGGTGTGTAAGCTGATGTAGGGCCGATGAGTTTTACCGCTTGTAAGCCGCTGTAAAGAACGCTGTCGGCCGACATTGGACCGATGTGTAAGCTGATGTAGGGCCGATGAGTTTTACCGCTTGTAAGCCGCTGTAAAGAACGCTGTCGGGCCGACATTAGCCCGATGTTGGGCCGATGTGTTAGCCGACATAGGGCCGCTGTCGCCACGCTTTGCAAAATCGACATCGGCCCGATATAATTGTACGATGTAGGGCCGATGATGTACACGACATAGGCCCGACGTCGGTCCGATGTGGTATTGCTGGCTGGGTATGTGCCGTGAAACACGGTGGTGTGAAACATTGTTAATATCCTGTCATTGCGACCTAATCACTGCGTATGAATATGTGTGGTTGTCATACTAGTCGATTCTCCGATTTTAAGGATGCGGCTTGGGCTATTTTTTTTGCATTTTGCATTTTAAAGCTATTTGTAGAGTTTACGGGATAAATAGAATAGTAGGTTAGAGCCGTGAATGGGAAAAAATATCTGGCGTGGCACGCCTCGCCCATCCCATTTCCTAAGCCTTGCCAGATATGTTTTCCCATTCGCGGCACTAACCTACTATTCTCTACTTCTCCAGTCACATCCATACAGTTGCACATTCAGTAACATAAACTGGTATATAATACCAGGTTAGTTTATCAATGCAGTGTATCAGACTCGACTCACAAACGGTTGGAATTCCTTGGTGAACTCGAAATTCTAACCAAGGCCGATATAAAAATTCCCTAGCCTGGAATTCTCTATTTCTATATATTTCAGAGTCGGAAGCGAAGGACAGTCATAGCGAGGCCTGTGTGCACTTTGAGGCGGTGCAGGTGAAAGCACATGACTCGTAAATCACACTGAAGTATAATAGTAACATGATAGATGTCCATTTGGGCTACTTACAAATCAACAGACATTACGAAGTGGCCTTCACAATCAAGGATGACCTTGGGAAGATTTGACCTTTGACCCTCTACAAAACATTCATACCAGATTGATCACATATTAACCAACTGAAGATGGTAAGAAATTGAATCATATCCTGCCATGAAATAAATATTGTGCGAAATGGACCATAAGCTTGTCACTAGCGTACATGTAGCTCCAGAGCAACAATGTAACATGTGCATCCACACAGTCTAATGAGGGCCTACACTATTTGTCATTTAGTCACTTTAGTTCGGGCGGTGGGGTGATAAAATCAATTCTTACAGATTCATATCTTAAGTTAACAGTGAATCTTACTGGGATTCACACTTGGACCAAGTGACCTGTAGTCGGTTTCACCAAAATTGCTATTAAGCATACTAATTATTACTTGTCTAGCTAAGTATACTTTGAGGGAGCAATCATTTATTTTTCCCGAAATGCATTATTTCATATAGAACTAAAGACTGCATATATTTGATGATTAAAAGTATGCAGACTTATTATACTGAATTTATTACATTATCACAGCAAAAATGGCTGTGATACTGTAATAAATTCAGTATAATAAAAATTAATAAATTTATCCTTAAATTGAAAATTTCTCCGTGAAGGTGTACAAGCTTAACAATTTTGTTGAAATCGACTGGTGTAATAAAGTAGCTAAAATAATTTGCCTCTGATATGTTATCTACGGCTACAATTTGACCTATTCAAAATATGTGAGCAACCGAAGTGCGTACCCAAACCTGTAGGTCAAAATTGATCTTCGATGTAGAACTAGTAAATTGCCAAAAATAATAGAACAGGGAAATCATTTTCCCATGGAAGCCATCTTTTCTCTCAAAATGAAGCTTTTAAATTTATTTAACAAGATATACATGGTAAATGTCAGATAAAAGAACTTGGCACGGTAAAATAACAAATTTCTGGACGAGTATGTTCTTTATTAATAATTTATTGATACATCTTTGCCAGTTTTATATTACTAACATATCAAACACGTCTTATAACCGATGGCAAAATTCACTCTTCCATAGTGTTTTACATTAAAGAGATGGGGTTAAATTGCTACCCTCGCGAGAGATATGGAGCGGGGTAGAAATTTTGTTTCTAGTAATAAAGGTGCCTAGCACTGGATCAGGACACTGATTTAGTAATTTTAATGCTGAATGTACAGGTGATCTTTCTGTTGAATGAATATGGCAATACAGTCGCAAACAAAAAAAGATTGGATCGTAATCTGACAGCGTGATTGAGCTGATTGAAGTTCAGGATTTACATCTGTTACAAATGCCATAATATCCCATTTCTCTACCAGCATCTGGCATGAACAGATGCAGAGCAGCTCCCCAGATAAGCTTTGTGTCTAAAGAGTATTGTACCCCCTGATTTCAAATTAAATGCGTATTTTATTTTTACAAATAGATACTTGATTTTCTTCATTATTAAATAGGGAACAAATGATCTTAACACATTTGAGTGTATTATTATTTATTCACTTATTTATACTGTAATATCGTTGAAAATTTCTTTAGTTGAGCTGCAAAAAGCAATTACAGTATTTCCACTACTCAATTTGCAAATCAATGTGTATTTTCACATTGCTGTGTTTATTTTGTACTCCCACAATAGATAATCAATGCATATTTAGCTAAAATAAGTGTGTAAAATATGCCAATACGCACCTTATCTAGAGCTCTAACTGATGTATATCCTGACCATCTTGTACACTGGTCCACAATCCATTATTGTTGTCGTTGGTCACATATATCCTAGACCGAGCCTGTGGCACATTTTCCCACATAGATATACCAATCAGGGCATGAAAATTCCACTCATCCGCTCGTCGTGACGAATGTGAATGCATGCAGGACAAGTAGAAATTCTGAGTTTTCTAATGGCAGGGGCGGATCCAGCATTTAGGGGGGAGGAGGTTGTCCTGTTGCAAAGGTAATTCTTGCAATCTACTCCCGAGTTTAATTGCAAGAGTTACCGTTCGCAACTAGGGTGTTGTCCTATTTTTGAGCTCTTCGAAATGCACTTTCCCGTGTTTTACGCCATTTAAATTCAGACTCCAACTGGACCCAAACCCTTGAAATTGTTCGACCCAAACCCTGAAATTGTTCACTTGGATCCACGACGTAGGCACAATACTGTATATTTGGAGTGCTGTACTTGCAGGTGAAGGTCACAACCTTGACCTTGAATTCTTTGCTCATCGTGAGAAACTACTACAGGAACGGATAACAATCAAAGGTGAAAGTGACCCCAGCAAATACAGAGAACTTGTACTACATGCCAGAGTTTTAGGTAGGTATATGTGGCTGTGACTGGAGAAATGGGGCTTATGGGTTTTGCGACCAGTATAGCTACTGATCAAATGGCACATTCCTGTAGCCTGATAACGATTTACATTGCTTGTTAGAAGTATGACCGGTGTTTCATTGGTGGAATGGTGAACAGTGCAGATGAGCTGGCTCTACACTGGTTACAAATCCCATAAGCCTCATTTCTCTAGTCACAGCTGTAAAAGTCGATGGAGTTCCAGTTCTAGATCAATGTAAGCAAATACTATATCAAAGTGCCTCCAGTACTGAAGCTAAAATAGGTAACAGATTTGAATGTTTTCCTTTTTGCTGTAGCGTAATACAGATTTCTACCCGAACTAACTACCAGCCGCCTCGTATGAGCCTGGACGTGGTCATGATTCTATCGCCCAGTATACATAATATGCTAAGGCTTATACAACCTTTTTATTATGCCCCACCATGATAGTGGAGGGGACAGTTAGTGTTACCCATGTCCGTCCGTCCTTCCGTCACCAACCTTGTAAGTCGTAAAACTTTTAAACGGTAGACCTGAAACTTGGTATGTAGCTGCCTTGATGAGCTGACGAGTAGATGAGCAAAGTTTATTTTGATTTTGGAATCGATCCCGGGTCATGGATGATCTCCACTTTTGGACTGTTTTGCCTTGTTTATTAGCTCACCGGAGCGAAGCTCATGTGAGCTATTGTTACCGCAATGTGTCCGTTTTCCGT
Organism: Conchocele bisecta; assembly: GCA_029237695.1. Taxonomy (NCBI): domain Eukaryota; kingdom Metazoa; phylum Mollusca; class Bivalvia; order Lucinida; family Thyasiridae; genus Conchocele; species Conchocele bisecta. Next base: position 28,441,920 of record CM055272.1, read on the forward strand.
CCGTCGTCTGTCAACATTTGCAAACGTCTTCTCCTCGGTAACCATTGGGCCTATAGTCACCGAACTTCATGGTCATGGTCCTTAGGTAGGGGGATTACAAAATTGTTAAAATGACATCATTACGTAATCCAAGATGGCCGCCGTCTAAAAATAGCACAAATTCTCTTCAAAAATCTTCTTCTCAAGAACCGCCAACCGGATTTCGACAAAACTTGGTAGGAATGATCGATGTACAATGCTCTTTCAAAGTTGTTAAAATGGTGACCCCGGGGTCAAAAATGGGGCGTGGCCTGTGGTGTCAAATTGGGGTCAAATTTTGTTTTTAACCGAATATGGTTATGTCATATCAAATCGAAGATGCATTTTTGTCGAAATCGGATGGGTATGTCATCCAAGATGGCCGCCGAAGGTCAAAAGGTCGTTCTTTTATTTTAGAGATTTCAAAATTCTTCTTCACATGGCCCATGGTAGCCAAACTTAAAAGTTATGGTCCATGAGTGAAGCCTTTTCAGATTTATTAAAATGGAGGTCATCGTTAATCCAAGATGGCCGCCGTCTACAAATAGCATAAATTCTTCAAAAATCTTCTTCTCATGAACCACCAGCCGGATTTCGACGAAACTTGGTAGGAATGATCGACGTAGAATGCTCTTTCAAAGGTGTTAAAATGGTGACACGGGGTCAAAAATGGGCGTGGCCCGTGGGGTCAAATTTTATTTTTCACCAAATGTGCTCATGTCATATATCAAATTGAAGGTATCGATGAGGCGATTGCTCTGGTGCAATATTTGTATGAATCGGATGGTTATGTCATCCATGATGACCTCCAAAAGGTCCATTTATTCGAGATTTTGAACGACTTTTTCTCAGGAACCACATGGCCGATGCTGGCCAAACTTCATAGTAAATTAAGATCCTTGGGTGAAGCATTTTCAGATTTGATAAAATGAGTAATTGCTTAATCTAAGATGACCGCCATCTAAAAATAGCACAAACACATGAACTCAATGTCACATTCTCCTCTGGTGTTCATGGAGTCAGGTGAGCGAATTAGGGCCATCATGGCCCTCTTGTTATCAAAGCGGTATGTGGGGCATCCGTGTTCTATGAACACTTTTTTTTCCCCAAGGTACTGTACCTGTAATGTTTTGTGTACCACATTTGAATCTTCTAAACCCTTTCAACACCACAGGCTTGTAATGTGGGATCTGCACTTTTTGCAAGTAATTTTCACGTTTTTGAAAACAAAAACACCCCCTTTTCATACATGGACTAGTCTGAAAATCATTTTGTGATGGTTGGATTGGTCTGGAAATTAACATGTAAAAATCCATTCCAGTTACTTATGTGTGAAAGTGTTAAGCTTGTTTATCACCATACATATTGTCATTATATAGCCAGCCCAAGGTCACGGTTAAGGTGCGGATGCACAGGCTGATCTGGATCTACACTGGCCCATTTATCCCGTCAACACTGTGTGTATGTGCCGTGAAACACGGTGCCGTGAAACATTTTTGATATCCTGTCGATACGACCAAATCACTGTGTATGAATATGTGCGGTTATCATGCTAGTCGATTCTCCGATTTTGAGGATGGGACTAGGATTATTTTATTTGGTATTTTAAAGCTATTTGTAGGTGTTGACGGGATAAATATAATAGTAGGTTAGTGCCGTGAATGGGAAAAAATATCTGGCACGGCACAGAAACAGATATATTTTTTCCCATTTACGGCACTTATTACCTACTATTCTATATTTCTCCAGTCACAGCCACATTTGTGTTCGCAGGTAAAGGGAAATGGACGCCAGCATTCCGAAGCGGCATTAAATGTACCCAGGAAAAGACTCGGAAGATGACTCGGATGCCTTGACCGACTGGCAGGGATTCAACTGATATTTCTCATGCTATCTCCTCACTGTGTCTTGTTACCGCTTCGACCGTGTGTCAACCGCTTACTGTGGCTATGTCTGCAATAAGAAATGGAATACTCTTGCCGTGTCCTCTTTTCTGCAGCTATGCATGCACTTTGGAATGGAATATACCCACCGTACCCGGGCTATGTCTGTATTATGAAATCGAATACTCTCATCGTGTCCTGTTTTCTGCAGCTATGCATGCACTGTGGAATGGAATATACCCACCGTGTCCGAGCTATGTTTGTATTATGAAATGGAATTTATGTATGAGGTTAAAAACTATTATGAAAAACAAACAAGTTCATAACTGAATGGGTCAGTGGAAGAAGGGGGCTACTCCTTGAGGGAGTTACCCCCTTCTTCCACTGACCCCTCACCTGTGTAAGAGTCCACCCATGTAAAGAATCGATGCCCATGATTTACATGTTATAACTTATATTAACTCTTTGCAGTGAAAATAACAGCCAACACATTTGGAGTATTTTCCTGCTTTCTCACTGTAAATATGTCTTGGAATTTCATTAGCATTGTGTGCTCCAAATATTCATGATATTTACAGGGAGAAAATAAAGCTGTTCGCTATTTTTGTCACGGCCGCTTCCGGACACGCGATGTAGTCTGCACATCGGCGTCCGTCCGTACGTACGTACATGCTTTTGGTTATTTTTATTAAGTTTTTGGATTAAAGTTATATATACTGTCGAAGCCTTGTCAACCATCTTGTTTAACTATTTATAACCCACAAGTTTCCCAGCATGCAATGAGTTAATATTTCAAGCTCGTTGGTATACATACTAATGTGCCTCGGTCGTCTATGTGATGAGATATAGAGGATCTTACCTAAGTGATGGTTTAACATGATATTTATTTAATGGGTTTACTGATTTCTTAAGAAATCTGTCAACGAGTTTAATAAATATCATATTATATCAACACAAATGTTAGATTCTATTTATCGCATAAGCACTGTGTCACACATTGAAGCTGTACTTGTTATCTAACATGTTTTCTATACACTATTAATTAATACACTGCGAAAACCCATTTTGTCCAATAAAGTAAATTATTAATTCATTTAAATCAGGTCAATGTGTTGTAGCCACTCATTTGAACCGTCACGACATGACAGTTTAAATGGTGGTCTTAACATATACTTCTGAGCATATGTAAAGAAATTATTTAGGATTTTCTTTATAGAGGATATTCCATCGTACATTTTGTATAGCGGGAAATAATACACAAATGTGCTTCGGCTTCCGCATAAGCAACGAGTGAGCGTAGCGAACATGTACCCATTCAAACATGTACGATGGAATATCCTATTTATTACACTTCCACGGCGGATATGTATGCATATTTTTTGAGATGGTAGGCAAAATAATTGTGCTGTGCGTATGAATAGCTACACACCGATGTGTTTCCCGCGTTTTGACGTCACGTTGTGTGACGCCAAACGTGATGTCATGGAAATTTTTTGAAATCCAAATTACGCAGCTGTTTCTATGAACTAGATATATTTGAGTGCATGTTTGGAATGTGTTCAATCACATTAACATTGTACATTAGTCGAGATCCTTTATAACTTTATTTGACTGTAATAAAAGAGGGTGCAATTATGGGTGTTCTCTTCATGGTGTATTATTTGTAAGGAGTTGATTACGGGTTTTCTCTCACAGCAAAACCCATGAAAATAACTCGCAAGAGTGTAATAAACCAAGATATTCATGTGCAAAGTGGTATCAAAATGATGCGAGATACGAGTAGTGACAGTGAAACCCAGATTATACATGTACGTGGACTTGATTTACTGCATCATACTATGTGGCTGTGACTGGAGAAATGGGGCTTATGCCATTTGTGGCCAATGTAGCTCCTGATCAAATAGCATAATCCTGTAGCCAGCCAACGGTCTGTATTTTTTGTTAGAAGCATGATGGGTGTCTCCTGGATGGAATGGCGAACTGTGCAGATCCTGATCAGACTGTGCGGATGCACAGGCTGATCTGGATCTACACTTATCGCAAGTATGACTTACATAATGTTATTGTCCCAGGAACGTTAGTGGAATGTGAGACATAGCGGTCACAAAGCGAAGTTGTAGTCGTCATGGGCATCGACAATTACATCCAAATGTTGAATATCTCCTAATCCCGAGTGATATCATTACCAAACTTTAACAATAGCTTCCTCACATTGATGGCTATCCACACAGTGTGTTTCGGGTGACCTGGCCTTAGTAAACTTGACCTTTGTGGATGAGACTTGTTTTTTTACATATCTAAAACAGGAATTACTGATATCAAGAATTTGAATTGTTGATATCAATAAATATTGAACAAATAGTAAAACTGTACCACATACATGTACATATGAGACACGCCATATGATTTTGTACCTTCGTACATCTACGTAATTTCATTAAATACGTCTACAAAATGTACAATATTTTTCATAAATAAAGTCAAAAGTTGACAACATTTTCAGAGTACTTGCGGAATATAATTTGCGGAATATAATTCTGCATGTATGTACCATTTACGGAAAATATTGTATATTTTTTAAACGTATTTCATGAAATTACGCAGATGTCCGAAGGTACAGAATCACATGGCGTGTCTCATATTTGGGGTAGAATCTGATCATGTTGCCGACTACAGTGCAGCTATTTCAGTCACTGAATCACGAATAGCGTAGGCCTTGATCAGACTGTGTTGCTGGGGTGCATTTCACTAAACATCTTACGACTAAAATGTAAGTGCAAAATTATGATAGTCTGTAAATTTCACATTAGCAATGTTTTCTTGTAAACAATTATTGGATTTACATTTAATGAGCATAGGCTGCATATGCAATAAATGTAAATCCATCCATTGAAATTTCCAGACGATCCTAAATTTGCACTTATGAACATTTTAGTCGTACAAAGTTTAGTGAAATGGGCCCCTGATTCGCAGACTCGTCTGAGGCTACACTGGTCGCAAATGTCGTAAGGTACATTGTCTCAACCGCCAGCAGAGCCTCGCCCATCCCGTTTCCTGAGCCCATTCACGGCACTAACCTACTATTCTGTATGTATTCAAATGTTGTAAGGTACATTGTCTCAACCGTGAGTAGAAATGAAATATTAACTATTTAAGCCCAATTTATAGTTCACCCTACTTTCTAAGCCAATCGCTGGCCAGTATCGAGCTCCACTTGTTTCATATATTGTAAGATTTAACCCCAATAAGTTACATATTACCAGATTTAATCAGTAATTGTTCGGCAGGAATTGGAAAATCACTACTCGGATGGGAGATGCATAATAAAACTTGGCTGAACGAACTATAAATAGGTTATTGTTCACATATTTGATTTTTAAGGAACTAAATAAGGGGCTAAATAATGTGGTCGCTACCACTCTCTTGTATTTAATTCCTTAAAAATCCAATATGTGAGCACTAGTTTATTCCTATTGTCTCAACCAGGAGAAGAAGTGAAATATTAACCATTGAAACCCAATCTCTGCAAACAGCATGGACTTGCAGGGGTGAAAGGTTACATCCCAGTTTTGTTGCATTTATAGGCAAAATAAAATTAATTTACTGAATATCATCCCCACCCACCCCTAAACAATAATGCCAGATTCTTTGTTATTTCTATATATTTGTAGAAAAATCATTAACTTATTGTTTTTTAGTGGCTCCTCATAGGAATCACGATTTGCCTGGTTTGGCCCTCCAGTACGTTTTTATCTTTGGCTCTTTTGTTACCTGGGAGTTAAGATTATTACTGATCCTACTGTTTTTGGGAGGGGCCAAGTGATTCTGGTGTGGCGAGGACCTGGCATCAGATCAGGATTATTCTGATTTCAGGGCTGAATATATAGTTTTGTTATTGTAAATATTCAGTTCTGATTTTGGGATTTTCCCCCTATTTGTACATGTACTTGAAAATGTACATGTACTTGGATTTAGTACTAAACCCATTGGCCCGGCCTTAAATGACCTTAGCTGTTGATATGCTGTTAAACCCCAACAAACAAACAAGCAAAAACCAACCCTTACCACAAGGTCAAGGTCACAAACTTAGCATGTTCACAAACTTAACGTTGGGGTAAATGTTGTGTAACTTCTGTTTTGCTACAGGGAACTCTTTGATATTTCATATTTCATACATGCATTCATGTGATGATCCTGTATTGTACTACAGCAAATACATGACCCACCCCAACCCCTTTCCTCAAGGTTAAGGTCACAAACTGAGCACATTCATAAACGTTGGGGTAAATGTCTTATAACATCTGTTTCCTTTCATGGAACGCCTTGATATTTCATACATGCATTCATTTGATGATACTCTTATCATGCTATAGCAAATCCATGACCCACCGCCCGCCCCTTACACCAGGATTAAGGTCACAAACTTAGCACATTCATAAACTTAACGTTGGGGTAAATGTCTTATAATGTCCGTTTCCTTTCATGGAACGCCTTGATATTTCATACATGCATTCCTCAGATGACCCTCTATTATGCTGTAGCAAATCCACAACTTACCACCCAACCCTTACCCCAAGGTCAAGGTCACAACCTTAGCATGTTCATAAACTTAATGTTGGGGTAAATGTTGTGTAACTTCTGTTTCTTTACAGGGTACGCTTTGATATTTCATACATGCTTTGATATTTCATTCATACATATCATCTGATGATCCTATATTGTGCTACAGCAAATCTATGATCCACCCTCCACCCCTTTCCCCAAGATCAACATCATAAAGTTAACGTTGGAGTAAATTTATTTTTATAACTTCTGTTTCTTTACAGGGAACGCTTGATATTTCATACATATCATCTGATGATCCTCTATTGTGCTACAGCAAATCTATGATCCACCCCCCACCCCTTTCCCCAAGATCAACATCATAAAGTTAACGTTGGAGTAAATTTATTTTTATAACTTCTGTTTCTTTACAGGGAACGCTTGATATTTCATACATGCATTCATCTGATGATCCTCTATTGTGCTACAGCAAATTCATGACCCACCCACCTCCCTCACCCCCACCCCTTTCCCCAAGGTCAAGGTCACAAACTTAGCACATTCATACATGCATTCCTCACGTGAATAGCTGTCATGCGTTCATAAACTTACTGTTGGGTTAAATTTTGTTTTACTTGTTTTCAGGGAGCGCATTGATATTTCATACATGCATTCATCTTAATATGCTATATCATGCTATAGCAAACCCACGACCCACCTTGCACCTCTGACCCCAATGTCAAGGTCCAACGCACACCCCTTAACCCAAGGTAAAGTTATATAATATTCATGTTTTTTATGCAACTATGCCAAGTTTGAGTTAAGGCTGCCAACAGGCGAGCTTCGTTGTCTTCTGACAACTCTTGTTAACACTATTTACAACAAATTTTAACTAGAAATGTGGCCTGTCGGCACACGAATGCCCCGCTGGCAGCCAAAGAAAACAAGGCATATTTGATTATAAGCCATTTACCCGAGTGTTAAGGTTTTGAACGCACCAAGTCTGTGACCTTGACCCTGGGCTTAGCGGGGCCGGGACGAATGTGGATTTGTCACAGGGCGATAGAGGACCATTGGAGCAATGCGTGTGTGAAATGTGAAGCAGATCCGAGCAAGGAAACACAAATTATAAGCCATTTAACTGAATGTTAAGGTTTCGAATGCACCAAGTCTGTGCCCTTGACCCTGGGCTTAGCGGGGGCGGGACGAATGTGGATTTGTCACAGGGCGGTAGAGGACCATTGGAGCAATGCGTGTGTGAAATGTGAAGCAGATCCGAGCAAGGAAACATAAATTATAAGCCATTTACTCGAGCGTTAAGGTTTCGAACGCACCAAGTCTGTGACCTTGACCCTAGGCTTAGCGCTGGGCGGGACAAATGTGCATTTGTCACAGAGTGGCAGAGGACCATTGGAGCAATGCGTGTGTGAAATGTGAAGCAGATCCGAGCAAGGAAACACAAATTACAAGCCATTTACCCGAGTGTTAAGGTTTCAAACGCACCAAGTCTGTGACCTTGACCCGGGGCTTAGTGGGGGCGGGACGAATGTGGATTTGTCACAAGGTTGCAGAGGACAATTGGAGTAATGCGTGTGTGAAATGTGAACCAGATCCGAGCAAGGAAACAGAAATTATAAGCCATTTACCCGAGCGTTAAGGTTTCGAACGCACCAAGTCTGTGACCTTGACCCTGGCCTTAGCGGGGGCGGGACGAATGTGGATTTGTCACAGGGCGGGAGAGGACCATTGGAGCAATGTGTGTGTGAAATGTGAAGCAGATCCGAGCAAGGAAACTATAAGCCATTTACCCAGCGTTAAGGTTTCAGGACGTACGTACGTTACGTACGTTGTACGGACGCCGGTAACACTATATGCCCCCCTCACCATTCGGTGGTGGGGGCATAATAAAAGCCACCCACCTGCCCCATTTTTGCATAATATTCAGTAAGTTAACTTTATATGGCGTTATATTCCTCAATGTTTATTTTCAAGCTGTATTGTTTTGAATGTACAAATGTAAATATACGTTTTATTCCTATATTAAAGCATATTTTGATGGCGTATTCGAATCATTAATCCTTAGAAATATCAACAATTCTGTAGCCTATTTCACCAAAATTGCAAACTATACTTATCTTGCTAAGTACACTTTGAGGGAGAAATTTTCAATTTAAGGATACATTTATTAATTGTTATTATACAGAATGTATTACATTATCACAAATATATGCAGCCGTTAGTTGTATATCCAATAATGCATTTAGGGAAAAATAAATGATTACTCCCTCAAAGTAGATAACTACTTTGTAATTTTGGTGAAATAGGCTACTGGTGTCTGGTCTTGATTTCAAATTCAATGAATACCGTGGGTAACATATACGAGGGCTGATCCAGAAGTTCGTGGACAACGTCAGTTAACAGACCGAACATGGCGGTACTCGTGAAATATGTTGCAGGCATGTGTCTTTATATATAATGAGTATATGTATGGACTTTCGTGAACATATCTGGTTAATTATAATTGCTGTGTTGGCGTGAACAATGGTGGTCAGAGTATATAGTGGCGCAGGTCACGACGTCACTTGTTGTCCACATGTCTATCACCCTGCACATCGTCCGTTACTCTCATCCTACAGTCGGGAATCCGTTTATATCATTTATAAACAAGAGATTAATCTGCCACACCCTTTTCATTCCTGGTGCCATTTCCATAATTTGTTTTGGTTCTACGGGCGTTGTCTCAATGTTTACACAATATTGAAAGATAATCCTCGTTTTCTCACTTTCTGATAACACTATTTTTGTGCATGTATTCGAATAAATCACTATATGCTGTCGCTGTTTTCGCTATCAAATTCACACCATAACATCAAATGACGTCATAATATTCAATGATGTCGTTGGATGAACATTACAAACGTTGGTCAATGTTCTGAGTAATTTACTTTAAGGGAATTATAAATATTAATGTGGATGTCGCAAGAATAATTTTGATTTGACGTCAATTTTACGACTGCTCCGCATATCCAGACCACACCCTCTTTAATAGCGTGCAAAAAAAATCCACATTTTTATATAAAGTCACTAAAAGTATTAAAATGATTTGAGTATATAATAACTTGATTGTGAGCAAATATTGAAAATAACGTTGTGTTCATTAATTACAGACGGTGTCCACGAACTTCTGGATCAGCCCTCGTACAGTAGGTTTGTGTGGTGTTAATAATTCTGATCTGATGACAGGTCTTCGCCACACCAGAATCACTTGGCCCCCTCCCAAAAGAAGTAGGAGCAGTAAAATCTTACTACTTTTATAATGGGTGTCACGCAGAAATCTCAGCCAGTGTAAATACATGTATTGTTCTAGGAACATGAGGAAGATGGGAATAGTATTGGTTGCAATTAGATATTAGAGGCTATATGCTGTTTCCAGGTATGTTGTAAATAGATGCAAGGGTCACTTTAGCCAGGATTTTTTACCAGCTTAGGGCACAGGTTGAAGTAACGGACCGAGGTCTATAAATATATTAAATATGCCTAAAAGCATCAATAAATGAAGAATTTTTTTTTTTTTACCCCATCCATCTAATCTTATGGGGAAGGTGTCTAACTTTTTAATAGGCCGAGCCCATACGGGCTCGAGACAACGGACTGTCACGAATCGTCAACGGAGTTATATCATTGTCGCCTATTGCAGAAGTTGGGACAATATGTTAGTATTCCGCAACGATATATTCCCCATTGCGCTATGTCAACGCGTTTTCGAGCTATCGATTGTTTTGTTGTAAAAAAAGTATCATCATTGCTAGGTCGGGAAAGAACGGACACATTTCCGAGGCGATATTGCTATATAAAGGAGTAAACATCGGGTTCAAAATACACATTTTACGTCGTCCCGGTCCGTAAAGAAACATTTTGCATAGAGAAAACATTGTTTCCAATCGAACATTTGATCAAACCTACATTTATACATGTCCTGTGCGTCACGACAGACAATTTAATCACACAGACATTTCTATCATTTCTCGGAAAGCCATTTTGAATAAACATCGTGGGACAGGTTTATTCGCCGGAACTCGTGCACTTACTATGTGGTAAAAAAAACGGAACTTTTAGAAACGGTTATAATTCATATTTTATAATACCTATGTTGATGGTAAAAGTATCAAGTTAAAGGTATGTCTCTCTACTCCCGATTTCAAGTTTTGTCAAAATATATTTTTTTCTAATAAACATGTTTTGGCAGCATATGAGAATTGTCCGTGGGGTCAAATTTTATTTTTGACCGAATATGGTCATGTTATATGTCAAATCGAAGGTATCAACGAGGCGATCACTCTGGTGCATTTTTTTGTCGAAATCGGATGGCTAGGTCGTTCTTTTATTAGAGATTTAAAAATTCTTCTTCACATGAACCGCTTGGCCCATGGTGGCCAAACTTAAAAATTATGGTCCATGGGTGAAGCATTTTCAGATTTGTTAAAACGGAGATCATCGCTAATCCAAGATGGCCGCCGTCTAAAAATAGCATAAATTCTTAAAAAAATCTTCTCATGAACCGCTAGCCGGATTTCGACGAAACTTGGTAAGAATGATAGATGTACAATGCTCTTTCAAAGTTGTTAAAATGGTGACAGGGGGTCAAAACTTTTACAATCTAGCGTTCTCGCGATATCGAGCATATATTGATCGCGAAAATGTGAAGTATGATCACGAGATTGCGAGACGAAAATACGAGATTCTATCCTATCCAATCTTGCTTTTTCGCAACCTCTCCCCCAGAGATGGAAGATCGCGCATTTTTGCTTCATGATCTCATCAACACGCATGAGCAAAACTAACCCGAATTTTCTGTCTGTAACACGGGGAAAGTCGCCCTGCGTTACCTGCATTTTATAATTCGGATTACAGCAAAATATATTTCCAAAAGCGGAAGGTGAGATGGCCGCCGTCTAAAAATAGCATAAATTCTTAATTCTTCTCATGAACCGCCAGCCGGATTTCGGCGAAACTTGGTAGGAATGATCGATGTACAATGCTCTTTCAAAGTTGCTAAAATGGTGACCCAGGGGTAAAAAATGGGCGTAGCTGGCGGTTCATGAGAACGAAGATTTTTGATTAGCGACGACATCCGTTTTAACAAATCTGAAAAGGCTTGGACTCCTGGACCATAACTGTGAAGTTTGGCCACCTTGTGCCACGCGGTGCGTGTGAAGAAGAATTTTGAAATCTCTAATAAAAGAACGACCGTTTGACCTTTCGGCGGCCATCGTGGATGACATGACCATCCAAAAAAATCCAATTACGACAAAAAATGTATCAGAGTGATCGCCTCTTTGAATACCTTCCGATTTGATATAGACATGATCATATTCGGTCAAAAATAATATTTTACCCCAATTTGACCCCACGGGTCCACGCCCGTTTTTGACCCCGGAGTCACCATTTTAACAACTTTGAAAAAGCATTGTACATCTATCATTCTTAACAAGTTTCGTCGAAATCCGGCTAGCGGTTCATGAGAAGAAGATTTTTTTAAGAATTTATGGCTATTTTTAGACGGCGGCCATCTTGGATTAGCGATGATCTCCGTTTTAACAAATCTGAAAATGCTTCACCCATGGACCATAATTTTACGATGTTTATACAAAATGGCTTTCCGAGAAATGATAGAAATGTCTGTGTGATTAAATTGTCTGTCGTGACGCACAGGACGGGTATAAATGTAGGTTTGATCAAATGTTCGATTGGAAACAATGTTTTCTCTATGCAAAATGTTTCTTTACGGGCCGAGACGACGTAAAAGTGTATTTTGAACCCGATGTTTACTCCTTTATATAGCAATATCGGCCTCGGAAATGTGTCCGTTCTTTCCCGACCTAGCAATGATGATACTTTTTTTTACAACAAAACAATCGATAGCTCGAAAACGCGTTGACATAGCGCAATGAGGAATATATCGTTGCGGAATACTAACATTGTCCCAACTTCTGCAATAGGCGACAATGATATAACTCCGTTGACGATTCGTGAGAGTCCGTTGTGTCGAGCCCGTATGGGCTCGGCCTATTAAAAAGTTAGACACCTTCCCCATAAGATTAGATGGATGGGGTAAAAAAAAAAAAAAAAAAAAATATTCATTTATTGATGCTTTTAGGCATATTTAATATATTTATAGACCTCGGTCCGTTACTTCAACCTGTGGCATAGGGTATTGTGTAGAATGATTGGTAAGTTTCGCATAGGGCAAAATGGTCAATGGTGTTAGCTTGATTATTTGATTGGAAGGTGAGCTGTGGTGGTGTTTTATATGGTGACTGTATGATAATCTGGGGAGTTGCAAAGACAGTTTTGTGTCAATAGGATGTGTTTGTAAAGAAAGCCGGGATAGTGAAGACAGATTTGCGTCCATATGATGTGATTGTAGAGAAGGGCATGATAGTGGATTGCATGCTGAAGATATGTTCAGGTAAGGAAATAGATCGATAGTGTAGAATAATAAAATGGATCTGGAATTGCAGATTAGTGAATTTTGTCAGATATTCATGTACTGAGACAACAGACTTATTAGTGTTTGTTGTCTATTTCAGCGTCGAGATCGAGGTCCAGGTCGTAATTGAGGTCGAAGCCCAGGTTGAGGTCACAGCGAGGTCGTAGTCGGACAGACGTCATAGGGATACGCAAATCTAGTTTAATAGATGCGTAGTCTAGGCGAGATTCAGGGCGATTTGATAGTCGGGGCCAGGTCGAGGTGGTGTCGGCCCTAGCGATATTCGAGTGCTACAGTGGGGCTTCAGATACGGGACACCTAACTATACATATGGATCATTGAGGGATCTAGATATTATATCTAACGCTAATTCATCCTGGAATTAGCATTAAGCACACGTTCTGAATGGAATTTGACTAGTTTCATAAGAGGGTGATATGTTTATAATTAAAGTATAACGCAGACAGTCTGAGGAAATATTCAGCATAACTTATGGTGGAGAGTGAACCGGAATGTGTGAACACTGTATTGCTGATGTGTATTACGAATTGACTAATGAACCGACTATATATCCTTATCCTTAAATGTAGGACTATATACATGTATTTATTATAAATACTCCGGTTGTGAGACACTGGTGACATAATAGTGTGACATAGGGTTATAGCGTCTGATATACCTGCTAGAGACTTGTTCAAGAGTATCATTAGTACTCATATGTGTCCTTAAATTTGATTAACTTTACATACATGTGTCAGTGGATCTACCTGTTTCTCATGTAGTAAAACGTACTATAACATTCTGTCTGTGATATATATGGGAATGAATGTCGTATGTATGTGTGAAATACTTGTAATATAATTTGTAAACATGCGGAATACATTACTGTGTAATTTCAGCTTTGCAGAATCCCTTCAATAGTTCACCCTTACCCAAATCCCAGTGTCTGATTGCACGTTATCGTAATCCTGGCGTAACAATGGGCAATAACCCAATTCCACTCCCAGGTAACAAAAGAGCCAAAGATAAAAACGTACCTGAGGACCAAACCAAGCAAATCGTGATTCCTATAAGGAAGAACCCCTACCGTTAATTTACGTTATCGCGTTCGCCCGACCAACCACCCACGACTGGATGAATGGGGCTTATAGGATTTGTGAGCACTTGTGATCAAATAGCACACTTTGTAGCATGATAACGATCTAAATTGCTTGTTAGCTGCATGACAGGGTGTTTCATGGATGGAATGGCGAATAGTGCAGATCCTGATCAGATTCTGCAGATGCACAAGCTGATCTGGATCTACACTGGTCATAAAACCTTTAAGCCCCAATTCTCCAGTGATATCGACAAGGGTGAGGATCACGTGGTTTCCGAACGGCTTGATGTCGTGTCGTGTATTGGCTGAAGGCAATAGTGCTGAATGGCGAGCCGTTTGTTTGTTAGGGTTTAACGGCCTATCAACAGCTAAGGTCATTTAAGGCCGGGTCAATGGGTTTAGTACTAGATCCCATATATTACCTGTTCAAGTACATGTACAAATGGGGGGAAAATCCAAAAATCCAAAAAATTTCTTTCTATGATCTGTAGTGCTGTAGCATCCATTCTTTCGTACAGGTGTCCATTTGAATGGGATAAAAACAACAAGTCGGATTGTATTATTAGACTTTATTTATAAATTTATAATTTAAAGCTTCAGCTGCGTTTGTCACCACAATGAAAAGAACATTGAGTTTGGTCAGCAATGTAGCCAGCCACACCCCCATGTGATTTTGTACATAAGAACAATATAAAAATATTTTCCATAAATGACGTCGAAATTTGACGAAATTTTCATAGCAAATGTGGAATTCTATTTCGCATTTGATATGCAAATCAGAACGGAATATTTACATCGAGAAAAAATATATTCAGCCCTGAAATTAGAATAACCTGACCTGGTGCCAGGTCCATACCACATCAAAGTCATTTGGCCCCTTCCCCTAAAATATGATTACAAATAATCATAATACTCATATAAGGGGTATAACCAGATAACCAGGTATGGATGAACCCTGATCGTTAAATTACCCATCACATGCACCCACCCCAAAATCAGAAAAAAATATATATTCTACCATGAAATGATAATAACCTGACCTGGTGCCAGGTCTTCACCACACCAGTCACTTAGCCCCACTCCATAAAAGTAATAGCATTAATACTAATCTTACTACTTTTATAATGGGTATAACCAGATTCGACTCTCAAGTAACAAGGGAGCCAAAATGTATCTGAGGGCCAAACCATGGATATCGGGATTCCGTTGAGGATGAAACCCTTGTTAAATTTACCCTTCGCATGCTCCCATCCAACCGACCACTCGTTTCTTATGATGAAATCAGTAAACATGTTTAACAAATATATTATATTATCACTCATGTAAGCTTCCTCTATTGTTATTCATTTGAATTGGTTTCTATATAATGTAGGCATAATTAGCATGTCTGTTCATGCAAAACATGAAGATGCAGTTGAACAGTGCTCCAGATAAGGAATTAGTAATTGAGTATTGTCACTCCTTCATTTCTGAAGCAATTGGTTATATCAAAATTTTAATTCGATAAAATAAAATCACACCACTAGCAATTATTGAATAGTTTGCTTCGAAATGAAAACATGTCTTGGCATTTCATTAAAATTGTCTCCTTGGAGACAATTCCAATGAAACACCAAGATGTGTTTTCATGGAAAATAAGAAAAATATGCTATATTTGTGGTATGTTTATTGTTTTCTGTAGCATGGTAAAGGTACCACAACTATTGTATTGCTTTTTGATACTCACAACTTCTGATTTCAATTGGGTTTTTGGCAATTTTAATTGGGTATTTAGGCAAATATGCAGCTTATCTGGAGCATGTCTATTCATGATTAAAAACACGGATATTCAGTTGAAAATCTCTAACTGGGGTGCCCAATTTCATAGGCTCAGGGATGAAATGATGAGAACTTTGTATATTTCACTAACCTTCAAAAGACAAATAAAAATCCCTGTTTTAGCAGTTTTACAACTCGACAGTCTCGCTTGTGCCAGTGCCTAAACACCAAGATGTATGTACATGTACATGTATATCCCTAGGCGTGTTAGTAAACAATGGCGTTTGAAAAAAATCCTTGTTCATGATATGCTCCGACATTTCAGACAACAGGTAGCACATTATAATGTATTAGAATGGGGATAACCATGCCAAGTTATTCAATTTGGTTTGTTTGTTGGGGTTTAACGACCTGTCAACAGCTAAGGTCATTTAAGGACGGGTCAGTGGGTTTAGTACTAAATCCCATATATTACCTGTACAAATGGGGGAAAATCCCAAAATCATAGCTGAATATTTACAATAAATAAACCACACCAGAATCACTTGACCCCCTCCCAAAGCAGGAGGATCAGTAATAATCTTACTACTTTTATAATGGGCGATAACCCAATTAAACTCGCAGGTAACAAAAGAGCCAAAGATAGAAACATACCCGAGGGCCAAACCAGACAAATCGTGATTCCTATATGGAGGATGTTTGTATCCGTATTTTTTGTTTGAGAATCGGTTTTACGGCTCCGCTAACGCAGTGCCGTAAAACTGATTCTCAGACCATAAAACCTCCCACATACCGCTCCAAATCGAACATGGTTATCCCCCAATTATACTTGTTCATTCACAACATATTTCACACATTTCTTTGACCTTGGCCTTGAGCTCAGGGGCCGCATGGGTGGGTCATAGAGTGAGTGAGTGAGTGAATAGGGTTTAACGTCCGCTTTTCTGACATAGAGGTACAAGCCTCAGGGAGTCTACACGCAGACGGGTCAACGGGGTCGAGTCCCGTATCCACCTGTCCAAGGGGGGTAAATCCCAACTTCAGAACTCAATATTTACAATCAAAATATATATTCAGTCCTGAAATTAGAACAACCTGATCTGGTGCCAGGCCCTCGCCACAGCCATCATTTATCCCATCCCCTAAAAATAATAGGATTAGCGCTAATCTTACTTTTATATATGGGGCATAGCCCGACTCAACTCTCACATACAAGAAAGCCAAAAATGTACATGAGGGCCAAATCCGGTATAGTGGGTTCCGGAAAGTATGAACCCAATCGTTAAGCCAGTTTAGTCGCCTTTTACGACAAGCAATGGCTACTGCAGCACTATTCTCAGGATCAGTTGATCCCGCCCCGGTGCCTACACGGGGCGGGTGGGTCATAGAACGAAACTAGAGATTATGTTTGTAAAACATGGGTATGCTCTCTGTGGCATACTGTATTTAAAAAATAAAGAACAGATCGACGTAAAAATATAACTAGAAATGTGGCCTGTCGGCACACGAATGCCCCCGTTGACAGCCAAAGAAAACGAGGCACATTTGAAAACACAGAGAGCCAGAGAAGCGTGGATTTGTCACAGCATGAAAGCAGACCATCAGAGCAATGGGTGTGTGAAATGTCAAGCAGATCCATAAACGGAAACGTACATTATAAGACACTTGTAAACCAGAGTTTCGAATGCACCAAGTATGTGACCTTGACCCTGGGCTTAGCGTGGGCGGTAGATGACCACAGGGCGTGGATCGTGGATTATCACAGGGCGGTAGAGGACCATTAAATCAATGCGTGTTTGAAATATCAAGCAGATCCATGCAAGGAAATTATAAGACATTTACCCGAGCGTTAAGGTTTTGAATGCACCAAGTATGTGACCTTGAACCCTGGGCTTAGCGGGGGCGGGGATTTGTCACAGTGCGGTAGAGGACCATTAGAGCAATGCGTGTGTGAGAACTTGTAAGACATTTACCCAAGCGTTTCAGTTTCTGGGCGGAAAGACGGAGTTACGGATGCCGGTAACACTATATGCCCCCTCACCATTCCGTGGCGGGGGCATAACAACAGCAGACAACACTTTTTGTTTCCACTTTCTCAGGGTTAACCAGAGTCCATTGAGCATAACATTAATTTAGAGTAAATACATGTATTGGAAATTATAATATTATGATCATGTAAAATTCAATCGGCACTTAAAGTACCGATCTAAAAACATTAAGTATATAATGGTGTCACTATTCCACCAGTTCTAAAAATTACGAGTACCCGCTATACAGATACATATTTCTCGTAACTAGTGATCTAATTATGTTATACATGTAAGTGGATAATATAAACATAAGTAATTATGTATCCGTATATATCATGTAGAATACCAACTAACACATGCTACTTCCATATGACTACACTGTGAATGGACGATTTCACACTGCAAACACAGGGACATATTGTAGTTGCTGTGGTTGCAGCATGTAATCGCCGAATTCATTCACTGTTTGATAATCCGGGCACTTTCGCCACGCCACAATCTGTGGCTAACATCCAGATAAATAAGTTGAGATCTGCATTAATGAAACTTCCACCAAACGAAACAATATATTAATTAACTCTTTTACCCCTAAGTACGGGGCGCCAAGTGGGACATGGCTCAATTTTGTCAACAAAATTCATTTTTGTGCCACAAAATTCAATTCTGTGTCACAAAATTCACTTTTGTGCCACAGAATTCAATTCTCAATTCTGCCACAGAATTCAATTCTGTGTCACAAAATTCAATCTGTGCCACAGAATTCAATTCTGTGTCACAAAATTCAATTGTGTGCACAAAATTCAATTCTGTCAATTCTTCCACATTGTAAAAAAAATTACGCATGTAAGAAGGACTAACCATTGGTCAGAAACTGCACTGGAGAAATGGGTCACGGTCGCCGATCTACACATTCAATGTCGATGATTCATTTCTCATTCTGCCGATGATTCATTTCTCATTCTGCCATTTTGCTTCAACTATCTCCAAACAGTCAAACGTTGACAAACCCATTCGTATTTAAACTCATTTGCGTTATAATTGTACACATAATTCATGTACATGTAGATCTCCCGCGAGTACTGACGTCATTTATAGTGTATCGCAAGGTACATCTGCCCCAGTCAAATCAATAATACACGCGCTGTGGCCTGTGTTCTGACTGCTGTCTGTGTTTATAAACAGAATGTGTGTATTGGGCCATTTGAGGAAACCATTTGTAGTATTTGTGTAGATACCATGGATACTAAGATGGTGCATACTGTAAATAATGCATGTAGACACATATCCAATACCATTTGTTTCACAAGGTTAGATCTACTGTTAGAATACGTCATCTAATGTCATTTTCGAGCATAAAACGTTACCTGATAAATAGAATACCAGGCTAGTGTATTTTAAATATCAAGTTTATCAGGCTCGGCTCGGAAACGGTAGGAATTCCTCGGCAAGCCTCGAATTCCTACGCGTTTCCTAGCCTTGCCTGATAAACTTGATATCCAAATACACTAGCCTGGTATTCTCTATATATGGGCATGCTCTCAGGTCTAGCTATGTCCCGCTACTTTATGTTTGACCCTGTTTACATAATTGAGGGAAAATTCTGAATATTTTTCTTATTTCTCCTTCAAAGTATATATGCTTATATGGTGTGACCACTCATTTGTAATCATAATATAACCAAAATAACTGTCCATAAAGAAGTATAATATTGATATATTGGGTTATATTTTCGCATTGAAATATTTAAACCTGCAAATGTACTCCACCATCTAGTAAAATGGACTAAGACCGATCTCAACCAATCAACGTAGAGATGACATAGACTATCCTACGCAAATTAATTTTTGTGGACAAAAATGAATTCTGTCCCACAAAACTGAATTTTCTTCGCAAAACTCAATTCTGTCTTACAAAATTGAATCCTTTATAACAAAAATGAATTTTGTATACGAAATGTATGCAGAATTGAATTTTGTGACACAGAATTGAATTTTGTGACACAGAATTGACAGAATTGAATTTTGTGACACAGAATTGAATTTTGTGATTTTTAGTGTTACAAAACTCAATTTTGTACACATAATTAACCTGTCCTGCATGGCGCCCCGTACTAAGTAGCTGGAATGGATTTTGATATATTACTTTTTCAACCAATCCAATCGTCACAAAACGATTTTCAGACTAATCCATTTATGAGAAGGCTGTGTTTTTGTTCCCAAAAATATGGAAATTACTTGCGGGGAGTGTAGATCCTGATGAGACTGCTCGTCACGAGCCGGCTCATCTGGATCTACACGTTTTGCCAATACCACAATTCAGGTATATGGTGTTGAAATGGTTACACATGTTATTGGCGTTCCCACGTGCTTTCGAATTTCGCTTTCAACGTGAGGGTGAAAACAACAGGATAAACAATCAACAACCAACCCTGGTTTCTTTCTCCTAACTTATGGAGATGGAATACCGTTGGGTTATGTTAGTATACCCACTAACACATATATTGTAAATATTTGCTGCATGTACCATCAGTCTGCTAGAGTTCAATGGTTATTTATCTCAAATTCTGATATCCATATCTAGAAATGATACAATAGGTGAACTTATTTTATACACAGAGTTTGCTGCATTCTTTTAAAAACAAATCGATATGAAAAATAGAATGTAAGAACAACTCTAACTATATATCTTTATCAACCACATTATGAAGTTTCTCCCGCCCATTTTATTACCAGTTCATATATTTTTCTTTAATATCTTTCTCAAAATATATGTACTTCATTTCTCTCCTCCTACCATAATTATATCACATTACCATAATTATCAAGATGCATAATACAACAAAATATGAATATCATCATTTGCAATGCAATGCATACCACCTTTGAATTATAGCAGACACGCCTTTTTGCCAAGCTTACATCATGCTTATGTACTCCTATACCGCATGTTGCGGTATGAGATCTTGAAAAAATAAGGATATGTTCTGTTCTGTTCTGTTATATAATGTATAATCATTTAGTACGGACCAAATGTTGTTCATAATACAGTAAACACAACTGCCCATGGTTTTATTGTCGAGTCCGCTTGTGGAAAGCGAGACATAGTGATCACAATGACGTCCGGGTGTCCGTGCGTCCATGCGTCCGAAATCTGCGTTAAAGTTTTTAAAAATACCATCAAATGCTTCGGCGGGCTCGACATGCGGGCCGCGGCCATCTGGTTACTTATATTTACATTGCGTTTTCGGATAGTTTCAAAAATGTAAGTAACCAAATACGGTGTTAAAATTATGAATCTTACTGCTTTACGTCATTTTGTCGCATTCATAGAACAGCGATGTTGCCGCAATTTACTTGGATATAAATGCAATACATTGAATGGGCATTTCCATTATGAGTTTAAGGACACTGTTTGTTTGTTTATTGGTGTTTAACGGCCTATCAACAGCTAAGGTCATTTAAGGCCGGGCCAACGGGTTCAATCCCGTATTTAACCTGCTGCATTGGGGGGAAAATTCCAAAATCAGAACGGAAATATTTACATCAAGAAAAAATATATTCAGCCCTGAAATTAGAATACCTGACCTGGTGCCAGGTCCATACCGCACCAAAGTCACTTGGCCCCTTCCCCTATTTAAAAGTAATACTCTTATAAGGGGTATAACCAGATTCAACTGTCACATACAAAATGCCAAAGACGTATGTGAGGGCCAACTCCAGTCGGGATTTCAGTAAGGATGAACCCCGATCGTTAAATTACCCATCGCTTGCTGCCACCTGCCACCCACTTAAGGACACTGTAAATATTGGTGAATGAATGAATATTTTGCCAGAAAATGTCATATCTACAGAATATACAAAACTATCTGATTTAATCCTATAAAGAATATTTTGTCTCTACTTAGTGGGCACGTACCTTTAACTTGAGATCAATTCAATCAGATGAAAATTCAATTTAGATGAAATATTGGAAATTATAATACATGTATTATGAACATATCAATTTTAATCAGCACTTAACTCTTTGAATGATGAGAAACATGTGGGCTATAAATAGTTAAAAAATAGCAGACAAAAATCATCATATTTTCTTTTATTTCGCCTTGTAAATATCATGAATATGTTTTGGAATTTCAGGACTCAATTCTAATGAAAATCCAAGACATATTTACAGAGAGAAATAAACAAGAGGGCCCTAATTCGCTCACCTGACTCCATGAACACCAGAGGAGAATGTGACATCGAGTTCAAGTGTTTTAAAAAAATTGTGCTATTTTTAGATGGCGGTCATCTTGGATTAAGAGATGACTCTCATTTTACCAAATCTGAAAATGCTTCAGCCAAGGATCTGAACTTCCTATGAAGTTTGGCCAGCATCGGCCATGTGGTTCCTGAGAAAAAGACGTTCCAAATCATGTGAAGTATCTAATAAACGAATGACCTTTTGACATTTAGGCGGCCATCTTGGATGACATAACAATCCGCTTTCGACAAACAAATGTACCAGAGTGATCGCCTCATTGATACCTTCGATTTGATATATAACATGACCATATTCGGTCGAAAATAAAATTTGACCCCACGGGCCACGCCCATTTTTGACCCCGGTGTCACCATTTTAAAAACTTTGAAAGAGCATTGTACATTGATCATTCCTACCAAGTTTCGTCGAAATCCGGCCAGCGGTTCATGAGAAGAAGATATTTTAAGAATTTATGCTATTTTTAGACGGCGGCCATCTTGGATTAGCGATGACCTCCATTTTAACAAATCTGAAAATGCTTCACCCATGGACCATAACTTAAGTTTGGCAACCATGGGCCAAGCGGTTCATGTGAAGAAGAATTTTGAAATCTCTAATTAATAAAAGAACGACCTTTTGACATTTCGGCAGCCATCTTGGATGACATAACAATCATATTTCGACAACAAATGTAGCAGAGTGTTATCGCCTCATTGATACCTTCGATTTAGATATATAACATGACCATATTCGGTCAACATAAAATTTGACCCAATTTGACCCCACGGGCCACGCCATTTTTGACCCCGGGCCCCGGGGGTCACCATTTTAACAACTTTGAAAGAGTATTGTACATCGATCATTCCTACCAAGTTTCGTCGAAATCAGGCTAGCGGTTTCAATGAGAAGAACATTTTTAAGAATTTATGCTATAGACGGCGGCAATCTTGGATTAGCGATGACCTCCATTTTAACAAATCTGAAAAGGCTTCACCCATGGACCATAACTTTTAGTTTGGCTACCAGAGGCCAAGCGGTTCATGTGAAGAAGAATTTTGAAATCTCTAATAAAAGAACGACCTTTTGACCTTTCGGCGGCCATCTTGATGACATAACCATCCGATTCCGACAAAAAATGCACCAGAGTGATCGCCTCAATTGATACCTTCAATTTGATATATGACATGACCATATTCAGTCAAAAATAAAATTTGACCCCACGGGCCACGCCCATTTTTGACCCCGGGGTCACCATTTTAACAACTTTGAAAGAGCATTGTACATCGATCATTCCTACCAAGTTTTGTCGAAATCCGGTTGGCGGTTCTTGAGAAGAAGATTTTTGAAGAATTTGTGCAATTTTAAACGGCGGCCATCTTGGATTCCGTAATGACGTCATTTTAACAATTTTGTAATCCCCCTACCTAAGGACCATGACTATGAAGTTTGGTGACTATAGGCCCAATGGTTACCGAGGAGAAGACGTTTGAAAATGTTGACGGACGACGGACACAATACGGTAACAATAGCTCACATGAGCTTCGCTCAGGTGAGCTAAAAATATACTCCTAATTTGTTTGGCGGATATTTTCACCGCTAGCCTGCAAAGTACCGATCCAAAAACATTTCCCTTAACTCCAGATCTCTTCTGATCAGCTGAAATATTTAATTCAAATGAATTAGTGGATTATTATGAACGTAAAATACAATCAAAATGTTGAAACAGTGCAGTAAAATACAGTCGGTAATAAAGTACCGATCCCAGAAATGTTTTCATTTTTAACCCGAAATCTATTCCATTGAACATACACGTTTAATTTAGATGGAATTATTGGAAATTAAAGGTACATGCCACGCAGGAGGCATAACATGTTCTTTATAGGAATTCAAAATAAGTGTATAATTATGTCACTATTCCACCAGTTGTAAAAATTACAAGTGCCCGCTATACAGATATAATCATTTATTTTAGTGATATTTACTCGCGGTTGTATCAGGCTATTTTCATATGCTAATGAGGCATGATATTTTTTAGGTATGTATACTAATTAAATGTGTCATCTGAAAAGACTAGATTACCTTTAATGTATTATTAACTTTGAACAGTAATATGTTAACAGATGATTGTTACTTTCAAGTCTACATACCTCTTTATCAGTGTTTGAAAACAGTGTAGGTCCAGATGAGCCAGTTTGTAATGAGCAGTCTCATCAGGATCCACACTTTTTTGCGAATACTTTCCAATTCTTTTTTAGATAACAAGAATTCTGCGGAATCAAATGTCTCGCCTTGTTCCGCCTTGACCTTGACCCTGGGGCCTTGACCTTGGGCCCCCGAGAATAGTCCTATATTCATCTATATATCATAGTAAAGGTATGTATAAAGTTTGATGACTAGCTGATAAGGTGTTGAAGTAATGACCGTAACACGAAAACTTAACATTGAATGGTGACGCTGCCGCTGACGCCGCCGACGACTCCGGAAAAGCAAAACCTATGTCTCGCTTTACCGCTTTCGTGGGCGAAACAAAAATACACCACCTTCTCATAAATGGACTTGTCTGAAAATAATTTTGTGACGATTGAATTGTACATAATATAAACTTATTAACAAAAGTAACTGAATTTAAACAATGTTTAGACAGATGAAAACGTAGAAAACTGACAACTATGGGTAAAATAACTGTTGTGAAAAGCTTCGCATTTCCAAAACTAATATTTCCATTGACGGTGTTAGATACTCCTGGAGATGATGTTATAAAACAAATTACACACATGATGTTTGACTTTCTATGGGATTCCAAACCAGATAAAATCAGCAGAAAAGTCATTGTGCAAAATTATGAAAATGGCGGGCTGAAAATGATCGATCTAGTATGTTTCATAAATTCTTTAAAAGCAAGTTGGGTTAAACGTTTTACAAATGATACAAACGATGGGCAATGGAAATTAGTGTATACTCATTACATGTATTTACATAAATTTGTTGGTACGAATACATTTGAAGGAAACTTCCACGAATTTGATGCAAAAATATTAATAAAACATGTTTTTTTTGATCATTCATGGGACAAACTTAATTATTCTGAAAATCCAGAGAACATTTCAAAGCAAATCATGTGGAACAATTCTAAATTAAAAAGTAATGGCAATACATTTTATTACAAAGATTGGAATGAACGGGGAATAAAATACATAGAACATATTTACCATCGAACCAAAACCTTTTATAACTTTACAAATATAAAACAATTATATTATGTTAGTAATAATGATTACCTAAACTATTTTAAATTAAACTTATATCCAGTATACCACAAACTTGGCGTGCACGACTAAAGAATGAGACAATAAACATCCAAAATATTACGTCACCCCTTTTAAGAAAAAGTGCAATCTTCCAAACAATGTAATACAAGAGTTGTCAGAAGACAACGAAGCTCGCCTGTTGGCAGCCTTCATTCAAACTTGTGACAGTTGTATAAAAAACATGAATATTATATAACTTGACCTTGGGATAAGAGGTGTGCGGTGGACCTTGACATTGAGGTTAGTGGTGGAAGGTGGGTCGTGGATTTGATATAGCATGATATAGCATATTAAGATGAATGCATGTATGAAATATCAATGCGCTCCCTGAAAAGAGAAGGAAAACAAAATTTAACCAAGCGTTAAGTTTATGAACACACTCAGTTGGTGATTTTCTATAGCATGATAGCTATTCACATGAGGAATGCATGTATAAATGTGCTAAGTTTGTGACTTTGGCCTTGGCGAAAGGGGTGGGGGGTCATGGATTTGCTGTAGCACAATAGAGTATCATCAGATGAATGCATGTATGAAATATGAAGGTGTTCCCTGTAAAAAAACAGAAGTTATAAAAAGACATTTACTCCAACGTTAAGTTTATGATGTTGATCTTGGGGAAAGGGGTGGGGTGGGTCATGGATTTGCTGTAGCACAATAGAGGATCATCAGATGAATGCATGTATGAAATATCAAAGCGTTCAAAGTGTAAAGAAACAGACGTTACACAACATTTACCCCAATGAAAAGTTTATGAACATGCTAAGTTTGTGACCTTGACCTTGGGGTAAGGGTTAGGTGGTGGGTTGTGGATTTGCTAAATGAAATATCAAGGCGTTCCATCAAAGGAAACAGTTGTTATCCGACATTTACCCCAACGTTAAGTTTATGAATTTGCTAAGTTTGTGACCGTGACCTTGGGGAAAGGGGTGGGGGTTGATCATGGATTTTGGATTTGCTATAGCACGATAGAGTATCATCAGATGAATGCATGTATGAAATATCAAGGTGTTCAAAGTGTAAAGAAACAGAAGTTACACAACATTTACCCCAACGTTAAGTTTATGAACATGCTAAGTTTGTTACCTTGACTTTTGGGTAAGGGTTGGGTGGTTGGTTGTGGATTTGCTACAGCATGATAGAGGGTCATCTGAGGAATGTATGAAATAGCAAGGCGTTCCATGAATGGAAACAGACATTTACACCAACGTTAAGTTTATGAATGTACTAAGTTTGTGACCTTGACATTGGGGTAAGGGATGGACGGTGGGTCATGGATTTGATATAGCATGATGGAGTATCATCAGATGAATGCATATTTTAAATATGAAGGCGTTCCATGAAAGGAAACAGATGTTATAATACATTTACCCCAACATTAAGTTTATGAATGTGCTAAGATTGTGACATTGTATGAAATATGAAGGCGTTCCCTGTAAATAAACAGAAGTTACACAACATTTACCCCAACGTTAAGTTTATGAACATGCTAAGTTTGTGACCTTGACCTTGGGGTAACGATTGGGTGGGCGGTGGGTCATGGATTGCTATAGCACGATAGAGTATCATCAGATGAATGCATGTATGAAATGTCAAGGCGTTCCATGAAAGGAAACAGATGTTATAAGACATTTACCCCAACGTTAAGATGTGAATGTGCTAAGTTTGTGACCTTGACCCTTGGGTGTAAGGGCTAGTGTGGTGGGTCATGGATTTGCTACAGCATGATACATGGTCATCTGAGGAATGCATGTATGAAATAACAAGGTGTTCCATGAAAGGAAACAGAAGTTAGGAGACATTTACCCAACGTTAAGTTTATGAATGGGCCAAGTTTGTGACCTTGACCTTGGGGTAAGGGCTAGGTGGTGGGTCATGGATTTGCTACAGCTGATAGAGAGTCTTCTGAGGAATGCATGTATGAAATAACAAGGTGTTCCATGAACGGAAACAGAAGTTATAAGACATTTACCCAACGTTAAGTTTATGAATGTGCCAAGTTTGTGACCTTGACCTTGGGGTAAGGGCTGGGTGCTGGGTAATGGATTTACTACAGCATGATAGAGGGTCATCTGAGGAATGCATGTATGAAATAACAAGGTGTTCCATGAAAGGAAACAGAAGTTATAAGACATTTACCCAACATTAAGTTTATGAATGTGCCAAGTTTGTGACCTTGACCTTGGGGTAAGGGCTGGGTGGTGGGTCATGGAGTTTAAGTTTGTGGACGACGCTGACGCTGACGACGCCGACGACGCCGACGTCGCCGACGACGCCGGGGGTATGCCATAAGCTCTTTTGCATTTCGTGCAGGCGAGCTAAAAATGTTATACAATTTTCCTTAGTGAAATCAATAATGTCTGACAGACTAAATGGAATGCAGAGTTTTCAGAAACAACTATTAATTGGACAATTGTAAATACACAGTATTTTAGAAGCACTATATGTTCAAAACTTAGGAATTTCCAGTACAAATGATTGATGAAAATTATTGTCACGAACGACTATTTATACAAATGCGGAATTGTAAATTCTAATTCATGCGATTTATGCAGTATGGCACCAAAAGAAACAAACAAGCACTTGTTTTGGGAATGT
This sequence comes from Conchocele bisecta, assembly GCA_029237695.1. Lineage (NCBI taxonomy): Eukaryota > Metazoa > Mollusca > Bivalvia > Lucinida > Thyasiridae > Conchocele > Conchocele bisecta. The sequence continues at coordinate 28,469,885 of CM055272.1, forward strand.
CAAAAAAGTCAGCAATTTTGGTCTCTGCTAAGCACGTTTTTACATGATAGCGGTAGAAATTTTACATTGGATTGGCAATCAATACGTTTAGGGCAGTATGAAACAGAAAATATATTCTTGAACTTTTGTATTATACTAGGAAAGTACTTTATTTATGGATGTAAATTAAGAAATACTGAACCGACTTTCGCAGTTTTTAAAAACTATTTAAAAGAAGCTAAAGAGCTTGAACATCAAATAGCAGTAAATAGAAACAAAGCTGAAATACACAACATAAAATGGAATGGTTTACCGCTAGACTAACGTATTTTCTTCTAGCATTCCTTCCTTTAAAATATTATTCCAATACAAAAATAATGCAAACATATGATCATGCTGCTCGTACTTATTGTACATATATAATTAAACTCTTTCATTTTTTATGGGTGTATTTGTTTTATTTATTTATTTATTTTTTATTTATTTTTTACTTTATTAATTTTTTTAATGAATATCTTTTTTTCTATTTCTTTTTCTTTTCTTTATAAATGTTTTTCAAACATATACATATACAAACAGGTAATAACATGTAATATATATTTACTTAGTAATGTAGAAATATGGAATGGAATGTATTATGCACATGCATGTTACTAGTAATATGTCTTGTTTGTACATGTTTTTGTGTGAAAAAAAAAAAAATATAATTAAAAAAAAATAAAAAAATAACTGATTACATCAGTGACTGCATGAATTACATATCGTTAAAAAACAAAAACAAACAACAACATTTCGGCTCAATGCCTTTATCAAGGAATTAGTTGACTACAGCTAAGTGGTATCCGTTTCAGCTTTCAGTGAAGTCAACTAATTCCAAAATCAGAATTGAATATTTACAGAAAAAATACGTAAGCCCTGAAATTAAAATAAACTGATCTGGTGCTAGGTACTCAACACATCAGAGTCACTTAGCCAAACTCCCTAAAAGTAGTTTTGTTTGTTTATTGGTGTTTAATGGCTTATCAACAGCTAGGGTCATGTAAGGCAAACGGGTTCGATCCCGTTTTAACCTGCTGCATAAGGGGGGAAATTCCAAAATCAAAACGAAATATTTACATCGAGTAAAGATATATTCAGCCCTGAAATTATAATAACTTGACCTGGCGCCAGGTCCATACCACATCAAAGTCACTTGGCCCCTTCCCCTAAAATCGGATTATGAATAATCGTAATATTCCCATAAGGGGTATAACCAGATTCAACTGTCATATACAAAATGCCAAAGACGTATGTGAGGGCCAAACCAGGTCTCCAGTTGGAATTCCGGTAAGGATGAACCAGCGATTGCTAAATTACACAATCGCATGCTCCCACCTGCCACCCACCCTCCCTAAAAGTAGTACAATTAGAACTAATTCATACTAATTTTATAATAGGCCGAAACGTTGGGATCGTGGCTTTGTGGTTTGTTAACCCTTTCACCCCTAAGTAACTGGAATGGCTTTTCATATGTTAATTTTGCAATCAATCATGAGAAGGGCGTGTTTTTGCTCACAAAAATACGAAAATTACTTGCAAAAAGTGCAGATCCTGAGGAGACGGCTCATCACGAGCCGGCTCATCTGGATCTACACTGTTCGCCAATACCACTAATACAGGTCTGTGGTGTTGAAAGAGTTAAGCATCAATAAACATATATTATTATCTTTGTTTGTTTGGGTTTAACGGCCTATCAACAGCTAAGGTAATTTAAGGCCGGGTCAATCACAGGTGGAAGACTCGGACCTATGACACCAAAAAAATGCCTATTAAAAAAATCCCATTACCCCACCCACTTGGTCTCGTACAGTACATAACGTTAATTCCGTTATGTACTGTACGAGACCAAGTGGGTGGGGTATTAAAATGGGATTTTTTTTAATAGGCATTTTTTTGGTGTCATAGGTCCGAGTCTTCCACCTGTGGGGTCAATGGGTTTAGTTATATTACCTGTACAAATGGGGGGAAAATTCCAAAATCAGAACTGAATAAATGTATTTACAATAAGAAAAAAAAAATTTCAGCCCTGAAATCAGAATAATCGTGATCGGATACCAGGTCCTCGCCACACCAGAATCACTTGGCCCCCTCCCAAAAGCAGTAAGAAATAATCTTACTGCTTTTATAATGGGCAATAACCCAATTCAACTTCCAGGTAACAAAAGAACCACAGATAAAAATGTACCCGAGGGGCAAACCAGGCAAATCGTGATTCCTATAAGGAGGAATCCCTACTGTTAATTTACGCCGTCGCGTTCGCCCGACCAACTACCCACTATATTAGTATGAACATGTACAATAAGTATATTATTATGAACATGTACAATATGTATATTATTAACATGTAAAATATGTATATTATTATGAACATGTAAAATACAATCATGTATAAAGCAACAGAATTGCGATGTTGATTATTCAGCAACCATTATTTGTATACTAGTACCGGGTATTGCATAGTTTAGTAGATATAAACGGTGAAAGACTGGAGCATCCCAGCAATAGCAAAGGTCATGGGTGGCTGTACATGTTTTCTTTGTTTATTGGTGTTTACGGCCTATCAACAGCAAAGGTCATTTAAGGCCGGGCCAACGGTTCGATCCCGCATTTAACATGCTGCATTGGGGGGAAAATCCCAAAATCCTAACTGAATATTTACAGATTCAACTGTCACATACAAAATGCCAAAGACGTATGTGAGGGCCAAATCAGATATCTACAAGTAGTCGGGATTCTGGTAAGGATGAACCCCGATCGTTAAATTGGGCTTATTGGATGAGTGACCAGTGTAGCTCCTGGTCAAATAGCACACTCTGGTGGTTATATTGTTTGTTAGAAGCAGGTGTTTCATTAATGGGATGGCGAACAATGATTTCCTGATCAGACTGTGCAGATGCACAGGCTGATATGGATGTACACTGGTCATGAAATCCATAAGACCCATATCTCCAGTTACAGCCACATATATAATACCACATATGAAGACAGGACATTGGTATTTAACAAATCTCATGTTGAATATGTACACATATATGTGGCATGAACAAACTGAAATAATTTTCACTATTTTCCTTACTTCTTCTCGAAAGTATATGTTCTTACCATTGGAACCGGTTGCAATGAGTGGCAACAACAAATACTTTCATACATAATTAAGAGAAATATTTTTATTTTCATCAGAAAAACCAGGATGGAATTACTATAAATGTTCATACCTGGGATGAGGTTTGATTTTATTAGATTTGATCCGAATCCCATATTTCACCTGTTGTGATGGGTGGAATGGGGGGGGGGGGGGGGGGGGGGGGGTGGGGGGGGGGGGGGGGGGGGGGTGAGGGGGGGGGGGGGGGGGGGGGTGGGGGGGGGGGGGGGGGGGGGGGGGGGGGGGGGGGGGGTGATTCCAAAGTGATTTTGCTGTCAAAAATCGGTTCGTCACAAGCCGGCTCATAGCATCATTAAACATATACATTATATGATATTATTATGAACATGTCAAATACAATCATGTATAAAGTAACAGAACTGCGACGTTGATTATTCAGCAACCATTATTTGTATACATGTACTAGTACCGGGTATTGCATAGCTTAGTAGACATAAACGGTGAAAGACTGGAGCATCCAAGCAATACTGAAGGTCATATCTCACTATGGGTGAAGAAATGGTGATTTGTGACCATTGTAGTTCCTTGTCAAATAGTACACTCTGGTAGCCCTACAACAATCTATATTGCTTGTTAGAAGCATGATAGGCGTTTCATTGATGGAATGGTGAATTGCGCAGATCCTTTTAAACGCTATCTTAATTTTTTGTCGTCTGCTGTTTATTTTCTATTTTCCCATTTTTATCATCAAAGACATGCTTTGACAACACTTTAGAATAATTTACAACAGGCTTTGACAGCGCTTCAGAATCATTTCCAATGAAAATGATTCTGAAGTGCTGTCAAAACATGTTTTTATTGAGAAATAAGGCAAGCTATAAAAGCAACAGCAGACGACAATTGTGTGTAGCAGTCTAAGGGTTAAGACTGTGCGGATGCACAGGCTGATCTGGATCAACACAGGTTGCAAAACCAACAATTATTACGAAGATATTACGAAGCTAATGCCCTCCCTGGCAGCCTTCATAATATATATAAAAAAATACTTTAACGCATTTGCCTTACAAACAAGGTGAACTAAGTCCTCAGTGACCTTGGGCGGTCGGACGTGGGTCATATGCAAAACAAAGCACCATCCCTAGACACACATTGTGGCCAAACATTATCAAAATCGGTGAAGCAGTTCACAAGCTATCAAAAATGAAAGGTGTTACTAACGTACATGTGCTAACGCTATATCCCCTCTCTATATCTATCGGCGAGGAGATAAAACCTAAGCCACATTTCTCACAGCCACATATAAAGACAGGAGAATGGTTTCAAGCTTCATCAGAAAAACCAGGATGGAATCAGCTGTGAAGTTCTTGAGTCTGTATAGGGTGACAGCAAGCATTGCAGAGACATTTGTGACATGTTCCATTCCATACGCGAATGGAACACCCCCGGTGTGAATAAGCTGTAGTATTTCACTGTATGAGTAAGTTAGCGTCATTAATTTCTCCATTCTGTATACAATGAAAGTAAGCGTGGCAGAGACATTTGTGACATGTTCCATACGCGAATGGCACATCCCCGGTGTGAATAAGCTGGAGGCTTTCAAAGTATGAATAAGTTAGCGTCGTGGAATCAGCTGCGAAGTCCTAGCGTCTGTATATAATACGGTGACAGTAAACATTGCAGAGACATTTATGAGATGTTCCATACGTGAATGGCTCATCCCCGGTGTGAATAATCTATAGTATTTCCCAGTATGAATAAGTTACTAAAGTTAGCGTCGTGAAAGCAGGAGTGAAGCGCTCCAGTCTGCATACGGTGACAGTAAACATTGCGGTGATATGCGTGATATTTTCCATACGCGAATGGAACATCCCCGGTGTGAATTAGCTGGAGTCTTTCTAAGTTAGCTTCGTGAAATCAGGTGTGAAGTCTTATAGTCTGTATACAGTGCTAGTAAACACTGCAAAGACCTTCAATATACACAGGGATAACGAGCCCATATTTGTCAGGAAAGGGGCCCCTGTTTTGTCATGTTGGAGCTATGCCACTACACAGCAGATGAAGGGCCCCAATTTTACATGTGACGGTTCCCTATTTGGTAGGTTGCCACCATATCCCTATGAAATGAAGCTTGGTGACTATAGGCACAATGCAGGCTCTCTGGTGACCTTTTGTGAAAAAGTAGGAAAAAAAGTAGGAACTTTTTGCGCAAAAAGTAGGAACAAGAAACGAGGCAAAGCCACGAAGGCCAGGTTTTTTCCAAGCATAGACACTTGGATAACATAATTATACCCACTTTTTGTAGACTAGATGGCCGTGGCCTGCATGTCGTGCCTTGGGGCGAGGCATGGACACTAAAAAAATAGATATAGTAGATGGAAAAACTTTAACCAAAAAACTTTAACCGGACGAACGGACGGACGTATGCCAAAATGCTGACGATATCGCGCTTTCCGCAAGCAGGTGTGACAATGATGATAAACACCCATGTGAAGTATCAAGGTATTGGGTGAAGCAGTTGCAGAGATATAGTACACAAAACAACTTTAACAAAAAAATTCAAAGTAATTTGAACTTGACATAGGGCACAGGATTGCGCTTTCCGCAAGCAGGTGCGACAATGATGATAAACACCCATGTGAAGTATCAAGGTATTGGGTGAAGCAGTTGCAGAGATATAGTACACGAAACAACTTTAACAAAAAAAATCAAAGTAATTTGACCTTGACATTGGGCACAGGATCGCGCTTTCCGCAAGCAGGTGCAACAATGATGATAAACACCCATGTGAAGTATCAAGGTATTGGGTGAAGCAGTTGCAGAGATATAGTACACAAAAAAACTTTAACAAATAAATTCAAAGTAATTTGACCTTGACATTGGGCACAGGATCTAGCTTTCCGCAAGCAGGTGCGACAATGATAAACACCCATGTGAAGTATCAAGGTATTGGGTGAAGCAGTTGCAGATATAGTACACGAAAAAACTTTAAGAAAAACAATTTCAAGCAATAAGACCTTGACATTGGGCACAGGGGCTGCACGGTTGGGGGTTAGAATGAAAATATGGATGATGATAAACACCCATGTGAAGTTTCAAGGTAATGGGCGAAGCAGTTGCAGATATAGTATAACGAAAAAGTTTTAACCAAAAAACTCTAACCAGACGTACGTTAAAAAGTTAACGTTGAAAATGGCTAAGTCAATTACGTAGATATAATAGATGAAGGTAAAAAAATGGTCACATGTTGGATAGTTGTATGTGGTAGGCACCCCTTGGTTATGAAGCTGTGAATGTTTGGTGGTCCTAGGTGGTACAGTACCAAAGAAATGGACTTAAACACGAAAACTTAACATTGTAAACGCGAAAAGTTAACATTGAAAATGGCTAAGTCGACTGCGCGGAAAAAATGGGTGAAGTTAAAAAAAAAAGTAACATGTTGGATAGTGATATGTGGTGGGTACCCCTTGATTATGAAGCTGTGAAAGTTTGGTGGTCCTAGGTGGTACATTACGAAAGAAATGGACTTAAACACGAAAACTTAACATTGTAAACGCGAAAACTTAACATATTGAAAATGGCTAAGTCGACTACGCGGAAAAAATGGGTCAAGTTAAAAAAAAGTAACATGTTGGATAGTGATATGTGGTGGGCACCCCTTGATTATGAAGCTGTGAAAGTTTGGTGGTCCTAGGTGGTACAGTAACAAAGAAATGGACTCAAACACGAAAACTTAACATTGATTGTGGACGCCGCCCGCCGCCCGCCCGCCCGCCGCCGCCCGCCCCCCGCCCGCCCGCCCGGCTTTCGCCAATCCAATAGCCTGGATTTTTTTTTTCTCAAAAAACCTGGCTAAAAAAGTAGGAATTTATGATAAAAAAATAGGAACATTTGTTCATATTTTCTTACCTTTGACTTTTACTTTGAACATTTCTTGTACTCACTGTTACTCGGAACATGGTGTTTTCAGTGATGTCTTCTTGTTGTGGCCTTGTGTCTTCAACATTACGGATGCTGCCAGTCTGAAATTGTTTTTTTTTTATTCTTTGAACTAACATTTTACAGCAATATAGACACCAACTAAGAGCATGCCTTTTATGGTTTTCAACCAGTATATCAGCATGTAGAGGTTATGAGGTCTGATCTCAGTGTACACTGTTTGGCATGCCATTACACGGCGCTAAGATATGGGTCTGGCAAGCAGTATGGAGTCTGATCAAACTACACATGTGTATGCTCAGCTGGATGGAAAAGTTATAAGGTCCATTTTCTCAGTTGATGGCCCAATTTACTTAATATACTATTAAATGTGTAGCCTATGAAGACTAGAAATCTATCAATGTGCCGTGTATTTAAAGGACAAAATACATTTCCCATAGACTATCATGTATTTTCATATTTTGTTTTTAATTTATACCAACGGGAGCCAGGGGCGGATACAGAAATAATTGCAGGGGGGTGTCTGTAATTACAATTTGGCATAGCCGACCTCTGCGAGCGCGAAATCGTAAAGTAGGGGGGTCTGTGGGGGGTCTCCCCCAGGAAATTTTTAAATGCCAGATCGCCGCAGATGCGATTTCCTGACACCTAGGCCACGAAAAAAGTCATCCAACTATTCGAGTATTGCAGATTTTTTAATTTGGGGGGGGGGGGGGGGGTGGGGGGGGGGGGGGGGGTCCAGACCCTGGACCCCACACTGTATCCGCGCCTGGGGACTGTGCAAGGTAGCTTCAGAAATGTAGTTGCAACTGCTGAATAATTTGAGCTATCTCGTCTTGTTCGACTCATCCATTCATGAGATGTGCCAGTCCCTAAACATGAAATTTTCAATTCGATGTCAATGGCGATTGTCATATGAAAAGTGACGCAAATTGCCAACATCAAGTTCAGACATGTGAATATTATAAACTAATTCAGAAAACTTCAATGTAAAAAAAATTGTATTTTTTAAATTGCATAAATTTATTGCCCAATTTTAATTTAACTTGGTTGTTTAATCTCAAATCAATTTTGTATTGAAACAGCAGCAGTTTGAAATACATGCACGTCTATTTGAAATATAATTTTTTCCTCAAATATACTGAATCAAAATTCCCAATGCAACACTCATATAAACATCACGTGTTTACCTTTTACACACAGATTTTAATTCCTAATTAGAAAATATACAATACAATATACAATATTATTTATTAGCATTAAACATGTACAATGTTTTTCGCTATATACATAAATAGTCAAAGAGTGAAATCGTTTAAAGATGTATCAAAATAGTATAACCATTGTCTGAAGTTGGCAGTGTCGAGCGTTATAAGTAGCCTGCGACGGCATGCGTCACTGTATTTATATAGAATGTGTGCAAATGACGTCGTAGGTTGGCAGAAGTTCCCAGAGCAGGTGCGAAGGAGCTTTCTCATTACACTGACTCCGTTTGCTTTCTGTTTATCACACAGCGACAATTGACAATTAATAACAACCCAAGTACCCTCAGTCAGAACATCATCGGATAAAATATTATCAATGTTTATGGGCAGTGTGCATCCAAGAGTATATTACAACACTCACCTGAGAATACTGTATGCTGTTCCGAACTGGCAGGCATCTGAGGTATCACAAACATCAAGGCCACAAGAAGAAGACACCCGAGAGCACTCTATATAACATGCACAGCTTTTTTCTGTAAATAAATCTCATAACAGATCAGAATAGCATAGTTTTTGTTAGCTTTTCAAATGAAAAAGTAGGAAAAAGTAGGAATTTTGGGAATTTTGGGAATTTTGATGAAATAGTAGGAAAAAGTAGGAATAAAAAAAAAAGTAGGAAAAGGTAGGAAAAAGTAGGAAAGCTTGAAAGCCTGCCCAATGGTTACCGAGGAGAAGACGTTTGGAAATGTTCACGGACGACGGACGACGACGGACGGACGACGGACACATTGCGGTAACAATAGCTCACATGAGCTTCGCTCAGGTGAGCTAAAAATACAACTGTTGTGGAATAAACTGAGAAATAGATGATTTCACATGAATATCGGAAATATCTCAATCGTCAACTAGAAATCAATCATGCATTAGTGAATGTGTTCACTGACATAGCAGCAGTAAACCTTTTCACAAACATGTCATAACTTTCCAGAATTGGTAAAGAAAGTTCTAGACTGCATGTGTTAATTATTGGGAACTCCCATTTTGGGTCGGCAACATCCAAATCCTGTCTATGGCGGAATGTAATAGAGGCATCACAATCGAAGCCAATCTGTGGTATTTCATCCAGCCCTGTCAGAAAGGCGAGGACAGCTGGCAGATTTTCCTCCTCTGGAGAAAAGTAAAACAGCAATGGTGAAACTTGCCAACATCAGCAGTATATCCACTGCGAACACGGTCTTACTTACAAAATGAACAGCCCTCAGGATGGACATTTTGCCTTATTACAATAAGTACAGCAGTACGGACAGTTGAGCGGGCAAACTGACAACGCCATCGACATTGTGTAGTAAATATGCATGCGTCTGAATAGTATATACATACGTTCATATTTTATTAGTAGAGTTATCTTAATTCTAATATACGCTATCTCGTATATCTTTTCTATGACTTACCTTCCGTGTCTAGAATAAAGTCTCGCCACCATGACACTGTGTCATCCTCTTTCATCTTTCGATTACTTCCATCTGCAGAGAAGATGCGAGGTATGTACAGCCGAATGATGTCATCAGCCGTCAAAGGTTGGACTGAATGAACGAAGCATGGCCTCATGGTGTCTCCGTGTGCCTGTATGGCGTCCAACACACCCAGTGTGCTAAGGCCCTCTGAAAACCTGAAAACACACACCGTAATGGGCGACTTTTTATCGTCATAATGACCGTGTAGTTTACATTATTGAAGATTGTCTATCTAATTATGTGTTTTCCACAGACCCCCGATTCTGTGACACCCGCTCTCTCTCACATAGGAGCCAAATCAAATCCAAATAAGCGGTTTATTTCCAGTCCGTCAAATTTATTCAAGTGAGGCCACGGGTTTAATTAAATAACTTTAAAAGATATTCCTGTCTCATTTGCATAACGACAGTGTCTCGAGTCACTGTAACAGATTGTGTTATTAATTTATAATTATGTATTAACAATGCATTGTAATTTTTAAACATGGTTGAATACTTTCATAATCATGCACTTATTCGTTTCCTGGAAAGGATCTGTTTTACCTTATATTAGGACACGTACATGATGCTAGCGGATTAATATGTAAAGTTATAAAGAAAATACAATACGCCCTGTTTCTGCAGTCACGGTCACAAATATCCAAACACAGCACGCTTTTATCGAAACATGCAAAACACCCTTAAAAATAATTATAAAACTGGGGTGTATATATTAAATTGACTGTGTTCTCAGTAAGTGCCATCCGTTTAAGCAAATATGATTTTATTTCAAAATACTTAAGGCTTACTTGAGGCCGTTGTCGGACTATACTTACTGAGCATATGCAGACTTCATGTTGTTGACGACAAGGTACTTGCATAAGGCGTCAACCAGCTCGTTGTTTCGGTCCGGTTTTCTCATCAACGAGGCATTGCCGGAAACATGTATCAGATTCTCCAGTGGCATGACAGCATCAAAGAAATTGGAGGCATCAGATGCTGCAATCTGTAACAAGAGCTGTAGGAGAACAGCATAGCTCGACTACGAGGGTTGTCGATGTACACATAGCTAGCTTGACAAAGAAGGTGGCCGCGGCCCGCATAAAAACCTTAACCAAGGTTGACTGAAAACCTTAACCAAGGGAAATTAACTAAGTAATTCAAGGTTAAATGTAGGTCAATGTCAGATATAGGTCAGGGGTTATTGATGTACATCACTAGGAGATGAAGTTTTCCAAGTATGGTTGCTGTAGGCCCAGGAGTATTCCATATACAAGCTTGACTAAAAACCTTAACCAAGGGGAAATAACTAAGTAATCCAAGGGTAAAAGTAGGTCAAGGTCTAATATAGGTCAGTGATCATTGATGTACATCACTAGGAGATGAAGTTGTCCAACATGTCCAAGTATGGTTGATGTAGGCCCACGAGTATTCCATATACAAGCTTGACTATCAACCTTAACCAAGTTTGAGTACAAACCTTAACCAAGGGGAAATAACTAAGTAATTCGAGAGGAAATGTAGGTCAATGTCAACATGTCAGGGGTTATTGATGTACATCCCTATGAGAAAAAGTTATCCAAGTATGGTGTCTGTATGCACAATAGTATTCCATCTACAAGCTTGACTAAAAACCTTAACCAAGGTTGACTAAAAACCTTAACCAAGGGGAATTAACTAAGTAATTCGAGAGGAAATGTAGGTCAATGTCAACACTATAGATCAGGGGTTATTGATGTACATCCCTATGAGAAAAGGTTGTCCAAGTATGGTGTCTGTATGCACAAGTATTCCATGTACAAGCTTGACTAAAAACCTTAACCAAGGTTGACTAAAAACCTTAACCAATGGAATTAACTAAGTAATTCAAGGTTCAATGTAGGTCAAGGTCAAATATAGATCAGGGGTTATTGACGTACATCCCTATGAGAAAAGGTTGTCCAAGTATGGTGTCTTTATGCACAATAGTATTCCATGTACAAGCTTGACTACAAACCTTAACCAAGGTTCTGACTAAAACCCTTAACCAAGGGGAATTAACTAAGTAATTCAAGGTTAAATGTAGGTTAAGGTCTAATATAGATCAGGGGTTATTGATGTACATCCCTATGAGAAAAGGTTGTCCAAGTATGGTGTCTGTATGCACAATAGTATTCCATGTACAAGCTTGACTAAAAACCTTAACCAAGGTTGACTAAAAACCTTAACCAAGGGGAATTAACTAAGTAATTCAAGGTTAAATGGAGGTCAAGGTCAAATATAGGTCAGGGGTTGTTGATGTACATCACTAGGAGATGAAGTTGTCCAAGTATGGTTGGTGTAGAGCCAGGAGTATTCCATCTACAAGCTTGACTAAAAACCTTAACCACGGGAAATTAACCAAGTAATTCAATGTTAAATGTAGGTCAAGGTCAAATATAGATCAGGGGTTATTGATGTACATCCCTATGAGAAAATGTTGTCCAAGTATGGTGTCTGTATGCACAATAGTATTCCATGTACAAGCTTGACTAAAAACTTTAACCAAGGTTGACTAAAAACCTTAACCAAGGGGAATTAACTAAGTAATTCAAGAGGAAATGTAGGTCAAGGTCAACACTATAGATCAGGGGTTATTGATGTACATCCCTATGAGAAAAGGTTGTCCAAGTATGGTGTCTGTATGCACAATAGTATTCCATGTACAAGCTTGACTAACTAGATGGCCGAGGCCTGCATGTCGCGCCTTGTGGCGAGGCATGGACACTAAACAAAGAAATATAGTATAACGAAAAACTTTAACCAAAAAACTTAACCAAAAACTTTAACCTGACACACATACGTACGTACATACGCCAAAGTGCCGACTAATATCGCGCTTTCCGCAAGCGGGCGTGGAAAACGTTTTAACCAAAAACTTCAAAATAATTTGACCTTGACATTAGGCACAGGGGCCGCAAGGGAGGGGGGTAGAATGAAAATATAGATAATGATAAACACCCATGTGAGGTTTCAAGGTAATGGGCAAAGCAGTTGCAGAGATATAGTATAACAAAAAACTTTAACCAAAAAACTTAACCAAAAACTTTAACCAAAAAAACTTAACCAAAAAACTTCAAAGTAATTTTACCTTGACATTGGGCACAGGGGCCGCACGGGATGGGGGGTAGAAGGAAATATAGATGATATAAACACCCATGTGAAGTTTCAAGGTAATGGGCAAAGCAGTTGCAGAGATATAGTATAACGAAAAACTTTAACCAAAAAACTTAACCAAAAAACTTAACCAAAAACAATTTAACCAAAAAAACTTAACCAAAAACATTAACCAAAAAACTTAACCAAAAAACTTAACCAAAAACTTTAACCGGACACACGTACGTACGAACGCCAAAGTGCCGACTATATCGCGCTATCCGCAAGCGGGCGCGACAAAAACCGTCAAAAGGTCTATTTTGCAGTGCATTGCTTATACTATAGATGTATATGCAGTACTGCAGTAGGCATACTTTGGCGGCACTTGGACTAAAGCAACGTGTGTTTACATACACGGTAGTCAAACATCATCGACATGAACTTTCTATGAATTACATGTATAATTGTTTGACAAACAACAATGCAAACCAACAACATCGGTGTTCCATGTTATATGATCATATTTCCCTTACGTGTGTATAAAGATAAGAACTCCAAAGTCTAAGAGTACAATTGATTTTTGTCGTAATTAAATCGATTTAAGGTGCCCTATTGTATTCTATGTTAATTACTGATTATTCATTTCAATGGTTTTGATTTTAGTGACCCCCACCCCCATTTTGCGATTCAGTACCTTCTCTAGTTGACCTCGAAGTTCATAATCACTAACATTGCTAATCTGTGCATGCACAGAGTCAACACCACTGGACAACACATCATACAGGAATTGGTCCAGAAAGTTGGGAATTGTGCCATGGTGGACCAACATGTACGCAAGCATTCGTCCTGCAATTTTGTAGGTGCCCTTGTCCAAAGCTGAAATGTAGACAACTGATACTTTCTATTCTCGAAACACATGTGGTACACCGCCTTACTATTTATTCCCCAAACAATATATATTTCACCCAATAAGGTATCTTGTTGAAATGATAAGGTATCTAATACGTCGAGATATCTTGTTCGAAAGACATATACCTTATTTATTGATAAAGATGTCACCTTTTTAAACTAGATATGTCGTTGGATTATTTTTATCTGTTTGACTTATCTAGAAATCTATTTCGTTCTATAAGATATCTTCGTCATGGAAAGAAAAATCTAAAAGTTTTAAAAGTTTAAGGATATATTGCCTAATCATACTTAACTTATAGAAAATATTATATACTCTTATTTACTGAAAACATATATGTTATATTGTCAAACAGATATCTTGTATTGCAAAATATATATCTATTTAGTTATTTAATATTGATATCTTGTAAACATTACAGCTATCAATGAAGTCAATGTGATATCTCTTTTCAACAGTAAGTCATCTATTTGCCAATTCAAGATAGCTATTTTTATTAAAGAGATATTAGGTTGAAACTTGTAACAAGATATCAGTTTGTTTGTTTGTTTTTCCATTTAATTGTTTAACTGTAGTATAGCGATAATAAAATAAATAATCTGTATGAGAATCGGTATAAAGTAGGACAATTAAATGTCTATTTTAGGTAACAATATATATCTGTCAAAGGAGAAGAGATCTATGTGAACATTCCAGATATCTATTTGGTTAGATAAGACTTAATATTGACAGAGACAGATATATGATTTTATAATCTAAAACATATTCGTGTAACACATTATATTTGAGTGAACAAAATATATTTATGGCTGAAACAGGTATCTATAAATTGAACTATATATATATACATGTATATACATATATCTGAATATAAGGGTATACTTAATTCAGATTCAAAGATGTCTTAATACGATATCTGTTTTGGTCAAACATATATCGGGATAGCTTTTTTATATCTATTTCAATATTCAAGATATCTTATTGAATGAAAGTTTTTTCTATTTTTTTTTGTTGGAATAAATAGTAAAATGGCGTGTCATAAACACAGCACATGTTCACATGTATACGGTATTATGCCACACACATTAATATCTGGGTTTGTTGTAACCCGGCCAAACTTTTGAAGAAACCCTGACCCAGCTTCATTTTATTGATTCTGGGGACAAAAGATAAACAAGAGGGCCATGATGGCCCTATATCGCTCACCCGTGCAATGTCACAAAAATCAAGCAAATACTGGTATGTAAAGTTGTCACTACATATACATCAAAATAAGCCCACGACTGGCACAAAATGTCAATGCGACAAACTTGAGAAGTCACCAGGGTAAGAGTTGTCTCGCGATATGTACAGATATATCTTACACAACTTTGAGAGGTTTCGAGACCACAACAGGATGCTTTCAGCCTACTTTTTATTGCAATCCTTAGATTGTATGTATTATATAACCATATTCCGTAAAACAGTTGAAACCTATTTGACCCCCCCAGGTCATGCCCATTTTTGACCCAGAGGTCACCATTTTAACAGCTTTGAAAAAGCATTGTACATCGATCATTCCTGACAAGTTTCGTCCAAATCGGTCTGGTGGTTCGAGACAATTTTTTTAAGAATTTATGCTATTGTTAGACGGCGGCCATCTTGGATTAACGACTACCGCCATTTAACAAAATTGAAAAGGATTTAGCAATGAACCATAACTGCGAAGTTTGGCCACCAATGGCCATCGGTTTGTATGAAGAAGACATTTGAAATCTCTAATAAAAGAACGACCTTTTGACCTTTCGTCGGCCATCTTGGATGATGTAATCATCTGATTCGATGACAACAGCACCACAGCGATCGCCTCATCAATACCTTTGATTTGATATATTATAAGACCATATTCCGTCAAAAATGAAATTTGACCCCTATTTGACCCCATTTTTGACCCAGGGTCACCATTTTAACAAATTTGAAAAAGCATTGTACATCCATCATTTCTGCCAAGTTTCGTAGAAATCGATCTGATGGTTCGTGAGAAGAAGATTTTTTAAAATGTTGTCCTACTTTTAGACGGCCCCCATCTTGTATTAACCATGACCGCCAATGGACCATAACTGCGAAGTTTGCTACGTTTGTAATTTCTAATAAAATAACAACATTTTGTCCTTTCGGCGGCCATCTTGGATGATGTAATCATCTGATTTCGACAAAAAATGCTCCTAAGTGATCGTTTCGTCCATACCTTCGCATTTATATATGACATGACCATATTCGGTCAAATGTGAAATTTGACCCCTACTTGACCCCTCCTGCTCCGCCCATTTTTTACCTGGGGGCCACCATTTGAAGGAATCTGAAACATCGTTAACTATCGATCATTCATAATCAAGCTTCGTCGAAATCGGACTGGCGGTTCGTGAGAAGAAGATTTTTTGAGAATTTGACCTACTTTTCAACGGCGGCCATCTTGGATTTCGCGATGACCATCATTTTAACAACAATGAAAAGGCTTGACCCACTGACCATTACCATGAAGTTTGGCCAATATCGGCAAAGCGGTTCACGAGAACAAGACATTTGAAATCTTTATTAAAAGAACGACCTTTTGACCTTTCGGCGGCCATCTTGGATGACATGACCATCCAATTTAGACAAAAAAATTACCAGAGCGATCGCCTCTTTGATTTTAAGAATGTATGCTATTTTTAGACGGCGGCCATCTTGGATCAGCGATGACCTCCATTTTAACAAATCTGAAAAGGCTTCACCCATGGACCATATCTTTTAAGTTTGGCTACCATGGGCTAAGCGGAGTGATCGCCTCGTTCATACCTTCGATTTGGTATATGAAAATGACCATATTCGGTCATATCCGACACCACGGGCCACGCCCATTTTTGACCCCGGGGTCACCATTTTAACAACTTTGAAAGAGCATTGTACATCGATCATTCCTACCAAGTTTTGTCGAAATCCGGTTGGCGGTTCTTGAGAATTTTTTTTGAAGAATTTGTGCTATTTTTAGACGGTGGCCATCTTGGTTTACGTAATGACATCATTTTAAACAAGAGGGCCATGATGGCCCTAATTCGCTCACCTGACTCCATGAACACCAGAGAATGTGACATTGAGTTCATATGTGTTTTAAAACAATTGTGCTATTTTTAGATGGCGGTCATCTTGGATTAAGCGATGACTCTCATTTTACCAAATCTGAAAATGCTTCACCCAAGGATCTTAACTTACTATGAAGTTTTGGCCAGCATCGGCCACCCATGTGGTTCATGAAAAAAAGATGTTCAAAATCTCGAATAAATGGACATTTTGGAGGTCATCATGGATGACATAATCATCCGATTCTGACAAATATTGCACCAGAGCAATCACCTCATCGATACCTTCAATTTGATATATGACATGATCATCTTTGGTCAAAAATAAAATTTGACCCCACGGGCCACGCCCAATTTTGACCCTGAGGTCACCATTTTAACACTGAAAGAGCATTCTACGTCGATCATTCCTACCAAGTTTCGTCGAAATCTGGTTGGCGGTTCACGAGAAAATTATTTTTTAAGAATTTGTGCTATTTTTAGACGGCGGCCATCTTGGATTAGCGACGACCTCCGTTTTAACAAATCTGAAAAGGCTTCACCCATGGACCATAACTGTGAAGTTTGGCCACCATGGGCCAAGCGGTTCGTGTGAAGAAGAATTTTGAAATCTCTAATAAAAGAACAACCTTTTGACCTTTCGGTGGCCATCTTGGATGGCATGACCATCCAATTTCGACAAAAAATGCAGCAGAGCGATCGCCTCTTTGATACCTTCGATTTGATATAGACATGACCAAATACGGTCAAAAATAAAATTTGACCCCAATTTGACCCCAGGGGCCACGCCCATTTTTGAAAGAGCATTGTACATCAATCATTCCTACCAAGTTTCATAGAAATGCGGCTGGCGGTTCATGAGAAGAAGATTTTTTAAGAATTTGTGCTATTTTTAGACGGCGGCCATCTTGGATTACGTAATGACGTCATTTTAACAATGTTCTATTCCCCCTACCTAAGGACCATGACCATGAAGTTTGGTGACTATAGGCCCAATGGTTACCGAGGAGAAGACGTTTGAAAATGTTCACGGACGACGACGACGGACGACGGACGACGGACGACGGCGGACACATTGCGGTAACAATAGCTCACATGAGCTTCGCTCAGGTGAGCTAAAATGTTTAATCCCCCCTACCTAAGGACCATGAAGTTTGGTGACGATAGGCCCAATGCTTACCTAGGAGAAGATGTTTGCAAATGTTCACGGACGGACGGACGGACAACGGATGGACGGACGTTCTTACATTAGGGTACTTATGTGGCTTATCACATGTTAAATATTAGCCACATAAAACGATTTTTAGCCACATAAAACGATTTTTTAGGTGGCTAATTGTAACCAACCCTATCCTTTAACAAGTCCATAACCCTGTGGGGCTAGCCACATAAGTACCCTAATGTGTGCCCGGACGGACGGACGGACGGACGTTCCAACATTTTGGGTTTATGGGGTATTTCCATTGTTTGAAGAACAATGAAAAATCCCCTAAACAACAAAAGAGTTTATGAGCTTACGGAATATTACAAAGGAATCTTTTGTTCCTAACCCCGCCCCTAAGCTCTCAAACCCCCGAACGTTGGCCCGGACGGACGGACACATTGCGGTAACAATAGCTCACATGAACTACAGTTTAAGACAGAATATAGGGAATTACATTCCGAATGACCATATATCTGAATATGGATAATAACAGACTTGCTTTTTGCGACCGTTCATTGGCAGTAGTAGTGATAAATGTGACACAACCATCGTACCCTAGCCGATGCCTCAGCAGTACACTATTTTCCATATTACAATGCTTTCTATATACTCAGTGATCTCAAAATGCCAGGAAATAATAACTACACTATGTATGATTTACGGGGAGACTTTTTACAGTCACCACACAACACATGACGCCAGCTCTGGTAATAGATAAATAAATTCCGAAGGGCTTACAGACACACATCTGAGGTTGGAAAATAGTAGAAGTTGCATGAATGCTAACCTGGAGTGACGAGGACAAGCACTTTCGAATTGTCGTTTCCAAAGAATATTGGTAGCTGACTTATTGCTTTTCGTAATAACCTCATGCACTCTCTGGTGAGGCCACCAACATCAATCCCATCCTCGCCGCCAAATTTGACGTCGAGTTGAGCAAGTGGATCGAACGTTGTTCGGCGGAAACCACGCATGACCCCTTCAATAACATTCTGTCGAGTGACATTTATGACATTCTTCTTTCTTGTGTGATCCACCGCTGAATGTAGCTGGAGGAGTATGTCCTTTTTGCTCTTTCTTGTTTCTCTGTGATAATTTATGACATTCAATAAAATAAAAAAAATGTATAGGATACGTAATCTAACCCCGTCTAAATTTTACCCATTATGTACATATTAGCAATTTATTGGGGTATACATCTAGCAAAACCTGGGCGATTTTAAGTCTTCCATCGTGTACTCTACGAACCTTGTTTAGTTATTAGCCACAACTTCAAATTCGGGCAAACTGTAGAAATTGTGCACACAAGATTTTATTCTCAATATGTAGCGCAATATTAGCATAAAACAACAAATGACGAATATCTGTCAATACTCACATAGACATTGAATGCCATGTTGAAATATGCATTTTCCTAGGTAAATTTCTGAATTTTTAGAAAATTTGAAAACATTTATAATGTACTTTTCTTTTGTTTGGCTTTTTATTCAATCACTATAGTATGCACCCAGAATATATGTATAATGATATGTACATTCTTAGGGGAACTGGGCCGGACCCACTAGTAAACTTGTAAAATAAAGTTACGTTAATTTAACACGTATTTTCAAAGAAAGTTTACCCGAGTGTACATAGTGCAAAAACAATGTTGGGCCCACCGGACCCAATATTCCACTTTTTGACCCAACAATCGACTTGGGACTCACCTACACTTCCCATAATTAATATAATTTCCCTCCAATTTACCAAGTTTTATTATAACAAAATTTATTATACCTCATCGTAAATTCTAGACATTTCATTGGTCAGATTGCGGTCACGTGGTATTAGGTCGTCTGTAATGTCCCACGCTGACATCTACAGGCATGGGATATTGCCGTGGAATATTGCAATATCCCCCGCTGCGGGCGAAGACACCCAGAAGTATTATCACGGAAAAACCCGAACGTAAGTTGGAATGATTCTTTGTGCTTTGTTCTATGTTAGGTTAGGAAATGTCATTTACAACAATTTCCACAAGTCATTCGTATCACATTTTTGGCTACAGGTCTTTTTCAAGAATTAATACTATTTCCTTTACCACTACAATATCAGAGGCTGCACCATTTTGAAACATGTTATGACGCTGCGACGCTATTTGTTGTGACATCATTTTCTGTATGAAAGTGCGGGAGAATGACATCGCAACGTTTCAAAATGGCACAACCCTCTGACATAATGTAATGGTAATTAATTCTTGAAAATTAAAGGGCCTGTGGCTGTAAATTCGAAACGAGTTAGATCTACTTTTAGAAATAGTTTGTTTGATTGCCTGAAAGCTTTTCCGAAATCAACAGTAATTGTAACGAGGACGAACGCGGAATCAAAATAAAAACAGTCTGTAAGTAGGTACATGTATTAATTTTAATCAATTTGTTGTTTATATTCTGTATAATAAAGTAAATACTTCCCTTGCTTGAGGGGAATATTGTGGATGATCTCCCTCGAAAGAAATATCTTCGGGAGATAAGACTTCACCGGGGAGATAATCCACAATATTCCCCTCAACCAAGGGCAGTATTTATATAATATTGTTCGGT
>CM055272.1:28491043-28535189 GCA_029237695.1 Conchocele bisecta
CAAAACACACAATGTATGTGTATGATAAACAAAAATAGCAGAATATAACAGAAACTGAATGAAAACAATTTTTTTTTTCAGTGGTTTGGATGCTCACTGAACAGACTGCACTTCCTCGGTAACAACCTGGTAACACCACTTAGTTTAAACATATTTTATTGCTCTTTTCTTTTTTTTTCTACAATTTACAATAATTGTACAATAAACAAATTTCTGGTAACGCCACTGGGGCCTGTTTCACTAAACTTCGTATGACTAAGAAGTTCATAAGTGCAAAATTGAAATCCACAATAACGTATCTTCTGACAGATGATTTTGGAAAATGATTCGTGAATGTGCTACATTTAACATGTTTAATGACAGAACCTGCAGGGCCGTAGCCGGAGGTAAAAATCTACCGAGGCAAATCTTATGAAACGTGTATCCAGTGGGAGCGCGTAGCGCGACCCGCATCGTAAAAACAAAAAAATAGGCAAACAAATTTACCGAGGCAACTGCCTCGGTTCGCCTCAACGTGGCTACGGCCCTGCCCTGTAGGTACAACATTGTAGCTTTAGAGAAACACGTTAACTTCAGAAACAAATTCATAGAAATATTTGTACAAATAAATATTTTTATCGTACAAAGTTTAATGAAACGGGCCCCAGGACAGTACAGTGAAACCTGTGTATAAAGGTCAGCTCAGCTATAGGAAGTGTGGTGGTCTTTGTTCGCAGGCTCATTTGTGTAGTCGGCAGAATAAATTAATTTGAACAAATTTAATTTCATGAAATAAAAAGAAGGCTCATTTCTTAAATTTTGATAAAATTTAATATTATCAAAAAAAATATTGTTTTTGCGTTTTTATAATGGCCGTAAAATTTGGGCAGCTTTCGTGAAACAGACTTGTTGCACGTAGAGATCACCAGATTGCAATATTTTGACATGTTTAAATATGTTTTTGTTTTTTTGTAGAGGCGCTGAAGAGTGAGTGAGTGAGTGAATAGGGTTTAACGTCCGCTTTTCTGACATAGAGGTACAAGCCTCAGGGAGTCTACATGCAGACGGGTCAACGGGGTCGTGTCCCGTATCCACCTGTCCGAGGGGGGTAAATCCCAACTTCAGAACTCAATATTTACAATCAAAATATATATTCAGTCCTGAAATTAGAACAACCTGATCTGGTGCCAGGCCCTCGCCACACCAGCATCATTTATCCCATCCCTAAAAGTAATAGGATTAGCGCTAATCTTACTTTTATATATGGGGCATAGCCCGACTCGACTCTCACATACAAGAAAGCCAAAAATGTACATGAGGGCCAAATCCGGTATAGTGGGTTCCGGAAAGTATGAACACAATCGTTAAGCCAGTTTAGTCGCCTTTTACGACAAGCAATGGCTACTGCAGCACTATTCTCAGGATCAGTTGATCCCGCCCCGGTGCCTGCACGGGGCAGGCGCTGAAGAAGAGTGTGTTCGTCAAATATCACCTAGAAGAGTGTAACTTAGATAATCTCAGCTTTTACTAGGTCATCTGTCTTTTATAGTATCTGTATCTGTATAGCCGAGACCCGGCCATTATAAAATATGGTCACAATAACAACCCATTCATTCCTGGCATTTTGTGACGAACGAGCGGTTTAATACTTTGCAGTTCTGTTAAAAAACTTGCACAGACCAATAATAAACATGTAAATATACCTACTTTGACCTGGATTATTCTTTTATTCCCGTTTTAGTCACAGGTGATTCTAGCGTTTCTTGGATGGTCAATTATTCTTTGTATATACATAAAACACATTTCTAAACAATGCACCAAACAATTCAAATGTGCCCGGGTGTAAATATAATAATACTTATTAAGTATTATTATATTTACACCCGGGCACATTTGAATTGTTTGGTGCATTGTTTAGAAATGTGTTTTGTATATACAAACAATAATTGACCATCCAGAAACACTAGAATCATCTGTGGTTTTAGTCGCAAAAACGCGAGGTCAGAATGAGCTGTTTACTGTGACCATATTGTATAATGGCCGGGTCTCAGCTATAAAGATGCGAACATTGGGAATACTATCACTGCCACTGGAGCACTGGAGATGCTTAGCCTTATATTATTTTTTTTAAAGTGACATCGTAAATGTACTAATACAGTTTCTATAATGCCTATGCTATTAATGTACGATATATGAAATATGAAAAAGAAATGTCTAAATTGCATCACTGGTTCAAATAAGAGAAGTGCGCCAAATATGACACTATTTAATTATAATACTGGAAGCTGTAACACATGGTAGTTGTTGGAAGTAGCTCTGCAATACTACATAGCATCATGGTAAAGCTATCAATTGTTAAATTTAGTTTCATACACTAACGTCGCCCGTCATAGGTAGTGCCTATTTCATATTACAAATCCGAGTTTGGGTTATGCCGAACATAGTTCTAAATGGTAATTTTGGAAGCAGGTCAAATTGCCCCCAAGTCAAATCGCCCCCAAGTCAAAACGAGGATTTCTAATCTTCGAGCTTCGAGTTTCGAGTTAGAATCTTCGAGAATCGAGTGTAATTATCGAGAATTGAGTTGGAATTATCGAGAATCGAGTTGAAATTATCGAGAATCGAGTTGGAATTACCGAGAATCGAGTTGAAATTATCGAGAATCGAGTTGGAATTATCGAGAATCGAGTTGAGATTATCGAGAATTGAGTTGAAATTATCGAGAATCGAGTTGAGATTATCGAGAATCGAGTTGGAATTATCGAGAATCGAGTTAAATTATCGAGAATCGAGTTGAAATTATCGAGAATCGAGTTGAAATTATCGATAATAGAGTTTGGAAGAGCCTTTGTTCACCGGTGGTATTTACTCCCAGGGTCCAAATATTTGGTCACTCAACATGTTGAATCAAGTTTTCTTAATCACCCGAGGAGTACCCTTCTCCCACGCAATTCAGACAAATGACTTGTAAATGAAATTGTGTTGTCTGCTGTTCATTTCTTCTGTTTAAATAATTCTTGAAGAAAAAAACAACAACATTTCACAGCACATCAGAATCGTCTCAAGTGGAGAAGATTTTACTTTGCTAACTAAACATGTTTTAATGACCCCCCCCCCCCACCCCCATCTTGCTCCTCAAAATCCCTACAACATGTTAAAGTCCATGACCACTAATCCAGTCCAATAATTATCAAAAATCGAGTTGAAATTATCGAGAATCGAGTTAAAATTATCGAGAATCGAGTTGAATTTATCGAGAATCGAGTTGGAATTATCGAGAATCGAGTCGAAATTATCGAGAATCGAGTTGAAATTATCGAGAATCGAGTTGAAATTATCGAGAATCGAGTTGAAATTGAAATTATCGAGAATCGAGTTGAAATTATCGAGAATCGAGTTGAAATTATCGAGAATCGAGTTGAACTTATCGAGAATCGAGTTAAAATTATCGAGAATCGAGTTGAATTTATTGAGAATCGAGTTGGAATTATCGAGAATCGAGTTGATTATCGAGAATCGAGTTAAAATTATCGAGAATCGAGTTGAATTTATCGAGAATCAGTTGAAATTATCGAGAATCGAGTTGAAATTATCGAGAATCGAGTTAAAATTATCGAGAATCGAGTTGAAATTATCGAGAATCGAGTTGAAATTATCGAGAATCGAGTTGAAATTATCGAGAATCGAGTTAAAATTATCGAGAATCGAGTTAAAATTATCGAGAATCGAGTTGGAAGAGCCTGAGCTGGCCTTTGTTCACATGTGGTCTTTACTCCCAGGGTCCAAATATTTGGTCACTCAACATGTTGAATCAAGTTTTCTTAATCACCCAAGGAGTACCCTGCTCCCACGCAATTCAGACAAATGACTTGTAAATACAATTGTGTTGTCTGCTGTTCATTTCTTCTGTTTAAATAATTCTTGAAAAAAAAAAGAACATTTCACAGCACATGAGAATCGTCTCAAGTGGAGAAGATTTTACTTTGCTAACTAAACATGTTTTGAGGACCCCCACCCCCACCCCACCCTGCTCCTCAAAATCCCTACAACATGTTAAATTCCATGACCAATAATCCAGTCCAATAATCCAGTACATGACTTACACAGTGCCTCTTATACGAGTGTCTTAAAATCGATAATACACAAGCATGCACGCTGCTGTCAGATTTGGGCAATATAACACCTGTTCCAGTGCTCCAGTTATGCATCAGCAGTGGCGGATTCAGGGGTGGGGGGCCCGGGGGGCCCGGGCCCCCCCTTTCAGGATAAAAAAAATAAATATATACTGGTATTCTCGTCTCCCGCATACAAAGAGTAAAATTAACAGTATTTGTACACTGTTTTATTAGATTTATATAATCCTGCTTTCATGACCATCCACTGCATAAAATGCTCCAGAATGCAGGAAATGGCTTCCTAAGTCAAACAAAATTACGGGGGGGGCATGCCCCGGACCCCCCTAGCAAACTCCTTCGCTATGCTCAGTCGTCAACATTTCAATCGGGCCCCCCCTTTCGGGAAATCCTGGATCCGCCACTGATCAGTCAATGTAAGTCCCCGCCCCCACCCCCCCCCCCCCCCCCCCCCCCCCCTCCCAGGGGGAATAAATAGCGGGGCTTATCATATTTTCGTTGCTGTTAAAGCCCGGTGAATGGAAGGCCCCGCACTGCGGGGCAACATGGTCGGTAAAAGCCCGGTAAAATGCCCCGCACTGCGGGGCCATCTGGTGATTTTAAATGTGAAATATTCTTGCACGAAAATGATGTGTTGTAGAGCAAAATGTCACTTATAAATAGTAGATATCTGGGAACTTTTATTAGTATGGGAAGCCATTATTACAACCCAAGCAGCTTTATTCGTTGTAGATGTAATTGGTAGCACATTTGGCCTGCTACTCGTTCTATTTCTAGGGTGGTTGACTTAGTGATATAGTTGTTTTTGAAACCGTTACAGTCGATGATCAGCTGGGTAATGACCGATATGTTTAGTTTGTAAAAGTTCGAGTCTCCTAGCACTTTTTGGATTTCTTGACGAAACGCCGGGTATGTCTGTTTCCGAACTTCGTGTAGTGCTGGGCATCTTAGTAGCATGTGTGACGCATCCTAGCTCCGCCTCCAAATGACAGTTGGGACAAGTAGGGTCGACTAAGTACAGGGTAAATATGTGTTTGTTGCTTTGAAATAGGTACGTTCCTGTTAATAGTAGTAACCAAATAAATAGCCGCTAACCTTTGGCACCACCCACGGACTCGGTAGAAGGAAGGTCGGATATGTGTGAATAGTATTAAATAGCGCAAAAGTGGACCCTTGCATGATACAAACTTCTTAACCGTATTAACGCACGGACACACGGACGGTGCAAACACTATATGACACCGGCTCTTCGAGACAGGGTTCATAAAAAGTACACCCCCCCCCCCTATTAATAGTATAAAATGCAGCACTTTATACTTTTACTTACATGGGGAGGGTGTGTGTGTGAGAAATAGGATTTTTCCAGTGGGGTGGGGGGTGGGGGGCTCGGGATTTTCCTTTGGGGGGGGGGGGGGGGGGGGGTGGGGGGGGGGGGGGGGGGGGGGGGGGGTCTCGGGATTTTCCATGGGTTTGTTGGGTAAAGAATCACTTTCCAGGTGGGGGGGGGTGGGGGGGGGTCTCGTGATTTTCCAGGGTTGGTCGGGTAATGAATCACTTTCAAGGGGGGGGGGGGGTCTCGGGTTTTCCTTCAGTGTGTGTGGGGGGGGGGGGGGGGGGGGGGGGGGGGGGGGGGGGGGTGGGGGAATGTCTCAGAATTTTCCACGTGTTGGGGGGGGGGGGGCTGGGATAACGGATAACGGCGTGCAATATAAACAGAGGAATTATTTGAAAACAATTTTGTTTATATTAAAACAAAAATTTGCCAGTATTAAACAGTTCACAGTGAAAGTAGATCGTATTAAACAGTTTAAACCCATGTCACCCCTCCCACACAACAGTATTCAGGTAAACATACATGTACATATCTTGATAACAGTCTGATAAAACCCCGGTAAAGCCCCGGGGTATGTCCCCGCTCAATTTCTTAGCAACAGTTAAAGCCCCGGTAAAGTCCCCGCAGTGCGGGGCATCATGAAAGGTAAAAGCCCCGGGGTATGCCCCGGTAAAGCCCCGCCCCTCCCCCGGAGGGGGGGGGGCGGGGATTTACATTGACTGATGCATTAAGGTCCGTACTTTTTATTATCCCCTCGCGATAGCGAAAAGGGGATATAGCGGTGCTCCATGTACGTGCGTCCGTGCGTCCGTGGGTGCGTCCGTAACACTTTCTGCGTTTAGCATTTGCGTTTAGCAAATATGTTTAAGTGATATATTTGGAACTACTGCATGGATTTCAATAGTTATTTGGCTACAGTGTTACCTGAACATGATTGAGCGTCACACATGTACCCGGGTTCATACGCCAAAGGTCAAGGTCACCAACTTGTACTTAGAATCTGCGTTTAGCATATGCGTTTAGCAAATATGTTTAAGTCATATCTTTGGAACTAATGCATGGATTTCAATAATATTTGGCTACAGTGTTTACCTGAACATGATTGAGCGTCACATATGTACCCGGGTTCATACGCCCAAGGTCAAGGTCACCAAATTTTACTTAGAATGTGCGTTTAGCGTCATATCTTTGGAACTACTGCATGGATTTCAATAATATTTGTCTACAGTGTTTACCTGAACATGATTGAGCGTCACACATGTACCCGGGTTCTTGCGCCCAAGGTCAAGGTCACCAAATTGTATTTAGAATCTGCGTTTAGCAAATACAAATGTATGTTTAAGTCATATATTTGGAACTACTGCATGGATTTCAATAATATTTGGCTACAGTGTTTACCTGAACATGATTCAAGGTCAAGGTCACCAAATTGTACTTAGAATCTGCGTTTAGCATCTGCGTTTAGCAAATGTGTTTAAGTCATATCTTTGGAACTACTGCATGGATTTCAATAATATTTGGCTACAGTGTTTACCTGAACATGATTGAGCGTCACACATGGCTTCTTGCGCCCAATGTCAAGGTCACCAAATTGTACTTAGAATCTGCGTTTAGCATCTGCGTTTAGCATCTGCGTTTAGCAAATGTGTTTAAGTCATATCTTTGGAACTATTGCATGGATTTCAATAATATTTGGCTACAGTGTTTACCTGAACATGATTGAGCGTCACACATGTACCCGGGTTCTTGCGCCCAAGGTCAAGGTCACGACAAATGCGTTCAAGTTTTTAATGTTAAAAAAACACCAACAAAATAATTGACTACAAAAAAATATATAAAAAAAAATTAAATATTTTTTTTTTTTTTCATTCAAAATATTTATTGTTTTTAGCTTGTTTGTTACATGTACATATATATGATCTATTTGTATATTTCGCTCGGCTTTTGCTTTTAGTCCATTAAAATGTTCAAACATCCTCTCGTCTGCAACCACTCGACCTATGGTGACCAAACTTCACATGTATGGTACATAGGTCGGTGAAAACAAAGGTGTTAAGATGATGTCGATCGTAAATCCAAGATGGCCGCTGTCTAAAAATAGTGGAAAAAAATTACTGGTTTAATAGCACAGTGTAGATCCTGATCAGACTGCGAGCATGTGCATGCTAGTCAAATGCCATAGCACGGCTGCAATCGACATAGTGTTGTATTTGTGTATGATTTAGCACCTGAAATTTGACCCATCAGTACCACCAAAAGGTGATAGATGTTTGGGTACATACAGTATTGTGGAAGGAATTTTAGACTTGTAAATACCGCAACGTCGGCCATATAATACATGACACACAGCTGGATATTTATCCATCAATTTGACGCCGAAATCCAATATGGCCGCCATTTTAGGCATTTTTATACCCCCCATACCAAATGGTACTGGGGCATATAGCATTAGTCATGTCCGTACGTACGATATTAAGTAAATATGACCATGTTTCTCTGTAACTTCTGTTTGTCCTCATGGAATCTGTTCATATTTGGCTGATGTGTTTTTATCATCATCATGATAAGTCCTGTATGAGATGCTTCACCCGCGCCCTTCCCAAGGTCAAGGTCATTAAAATATAGATATTCAGTAAATATGACCAAGTTTTTCCTGGCTGCTATAATTATACCAACATAAACAAAGTTTGAGGGGGTATATAGGAGTCAGCTTGTCGGTCTTTCGGTCGGTCTATTGGAAATTCCCTTCCGCTTTATATCTTCTGAACCGATGCATGGATTATCAAATGGCTTGGCATAAATGTTTATCATGATGAGAAGGTGTGTCGCGATCAATAACCACGGTCCAAGGTCAAGGTCACAGTTGAAGGTCAAAGGTCAAACCTATTGAAATTCCCTTCCGCTCTATATCTTCTGAACCGATGTATGGATTATCAAATGGCTTGGCATAAAATGTTTATCATGATGAGAATGTGTGTCGCGATACATAACCACGGCCCTACGCCCAAGGTCAAGGTCACAGTTGAATGGAATGGAATGGTGCTTAACGGCCCATCAACACAAAAGAGTATCATTTAGGGCCAAGCAATGTAGATGAAGAATAAAAATAATAGTAAAATAGTATGCAATATGTGATTAGGGTAAAAATATTAATATGATGAACAATATATATATAGAAATATAAAACGTGTATAGAAATATACAATTATAGAAATACGAGACATGTATGCAATGATAAAATTAAATCTTCCGATACAAGTTAGTTTCATGGAGAAAGCGAAGCAAACCTTCAATGTTCTCCACCTGGAATAACTCCACAAGTGAAGTAACATTGAAGTGTTTGCCTCGAATATCGGCAAAATCGATACAGTCCAGTAGGATGTGTTGCACGGTAAAAGCACTGTGGCATGGAATACACCAAGGTCACAGTTGAAGGTCAAGGGTCAAACCAATTGAAAATCCCTTCCGCTCTATATCTTCAAAACCGATGCATGGATTACCAAATGGCTTGGCACAAATGTTTGTCATAATGAGAAGGTGTGTACACGGTACACGAGGTCGGCATTCCGGTAAGGATGAACGCTGATTGTTGATTTACTCTTCGCGTACTCCCAACCACCACTCAAGAGGGGGCCTATAAGTATGGCACGCCATTTTACTATTATCTGTTTGAATGAATAAGATATCTAGAATTATGAAACAGATATCTTATTGAACCAATTCAAAGAGATATCTTATTGAACCAAATGGATATCTTATTGACTCAAAGAGATATATTATTGACTCAACTAGATAGCTTATTGACTGAAACAGATATCTTATTCACGGTAGAAGATATCTTATTGAACCAAAGAGATATATTATTGAACCAAAGAGATATCTTATTGAACCTTAGAGATATCTTATTGAACAAAATAGATATCTTATTGATTGATTATTATTGATTATTGGTGTTTAATGGCCTATCAACAGCCAGGGTCATGTAAGGCCGGGCCAACATGATGGACTATCCCATATTCAATCTGTAAAAAATGAGGGAAATTCCCAAAATTAGAGCTCAATATTTACATAAACTAGATTGACGGAAGAAGATATCTTACTGAGCCAAAGAGATATCTCTTTAACAATACAAGATATATGTTTCATTGAACAACATATCTATTTGGTTCGATAAGATATCTTATTCACACAAACAGATATCTGTTTGATTTTCTATCATACTTGTGAAAGAGTATTGAACCAAAGAGATATCTTGAAGTGTCAAATAGATATCTTGTTGAGTCAAAGTGATATCCTTATTAAATCCTTAGATGGATATCTCTTTTGAAATACTAGATATCTACTTGACAATGAAAGATATCCCTTTCCTTCAATGAGATATCTTAATAAGCCAAATAGATATCTCTTCTAGTATTGTCAAACAGATATCTCTTTCAGAGAAGTAGATACAAATGTATATAGTATAATGTAAGATATCTTCTTCCGTCAATAATATATCTTAACCGTCAATAAGATATATTTTTGGTTCAATAAGATATATATTTAGTTCAATAAGATATCTTCCGTCAATAAGATATCTATTTGGTTCAATACGATATATCTGTTACTTAGAGATATCTTTTCATGCACTATATACCTTATTGACTGAAACAGATATCTGTTTGTCAGAAAGAGATATCTTGTTGATTGAAAGAGATATCTTATTGACTCAAAGAGATATCTTGTACTCGGAATAAATAATAAAACGGCGTGCTATATAGAAGTGAACCGTGAGGAAAGCCGATAGTAATCTCCGACCACAAGCTTCACCGTCAATTATTCCGAGCTGCATATATTTAACTAGAACGACAGTCGTCCACGACCGCATTGTATGCACATATAAGCAGCATGTTGAAGGCGCTTCAGGTAAGAATTTTCCCATACACCACATGTTAATTTGAAAGTTCCATATCGAATCTCAAAGATTCCAATTCGAGTCTCGATAATTCCAACTCGATTCTCGATAATTCCAACTCGAGTCTCGATAATTTTAACTCTAGTCTTGATAATTTTCAACTCGATTCTCGATCCAACCTCGATTCTCGATAATTTCAATCGATTCTCGATAATTCCAACTCGATTCTTGATAATTTCAACTCGATTCTCAATAATTTCAACTCGATTCTCGAAAATGCCAACTCGATTCTCGATAATTTCAACTCGATTCTCGATAATTTCAACTCGATTCTCGATAATATAATTTTGTAATCATTCCACACGTTTCCAACATCAAAAGCGACCGTATTTACAAAATATCAACTAGTTTCTCACTACTGTGCACGGAGTCACGCGCTTCACTGTAAGTACAGTGAAGAAATGGTGACTACTTTTAAATATTTGAATTATTCAAATAAATAAATTACGGATAAGAAAATAATTATGACTTATGTCGATATCTTAGGAAGTATCATTATATATTGCAAACCAGAAAAAGCATTGTACGAATGAATATTGAATTCATTTGAATAAATATCGATTTTTGTTAATATTTTGAGACAACGTGCTTACTTCCACTGTCCGCGTCACTCAATGCACAGCAGTGAGAAATTAGTTAGTATTATGTAAAAAACGGACGCTTTTGATGTTTGGAAACGTGTTGAATGATTACAAAATGACGTATCCGTTTGATTTCCGTAAATCTATTTTTTCGCGTAATGTGTGGTTCATAATGCATCTTTAAGAGGAATTGAACTTAAATTACTCCCTGAAAATGCTGATAATGACCAAAATTAATAATTTCCTGAAATTGGTACATTTCCTTCTTTGTCTATATGAAAAAAAATCCTGAAACTTTCAAAATAATAAAAAAAATTCCTGAAAATCAGTCTTAATGAAATCATCACTGCCTCCGACCCGATAATTCCAACTCGAGTCTCGATAATTCCAGTGTTGATAATTCCAACTCGATTCTCGATAATCTCGACTCGATTCTCGATAATTCCAACTCGATTCTCGATAATTCCAACTCGATTCTCGATAATCTCAACTCGATTCTCGATAATTCCAACTCGATTCTCGATAATTCCAACTCGATTCTCGATAATTTTAACTCGATTCTCGATAATTTCAACTCTCGATAATTCCAACTCGATTCTCGATACTTAGAATATGTAACACTCAGTCAAAACGCCCCCATTTTGGTCAAAACACCCCCATCTTTTGGTCAAAATAAACACCACCATCTTTGGTTAAAACACCCCCAAAAAACACCCCCATAATTTATTTTTTTTAAATACGATTTTATTTTGTCATTATTAATTGTATTTGTATTTTTGTACAGTAATTCAGTGGACATGTATGAGCCTTTTTAACATGATAAACAAGTCCGTTTTTTTCAATAAACATGACCTGTTTGATTGTGGTTGAGCCAAATTGGGGACGTTTTGACTAGGGGGCGTTTTGACTTTGGTGAATGAAAACAAAACATAATTGGTTCATCATGTACTTTTTATTTCATTATAATTTGTTTTGTTTCAAATATATATATAATGTAATACATAATAATACATGATCAAAGTAATGCAGGACGGTGGTGCAATAAGGCCAGTGTGTGGTGGAAATCGGTACCATATAAAATGAGAGATTAATTTTTGCATTTGAATACAAATGCAAAAAAGTAATCAATTAACCGTCTTACCAATGGTAACTATTTCCACCTCACAGTGGTATTATGCCAACACCACCCACCAAGCGCCAACACACACATGCACCCGCACACATGTTATAGTTCTAGTATTAGCACAATAGTTTTAGCACAATAGTTACAGAAAAAAAATAAGTTTTTATATTGAAATATTTGCACCCGCACACATGTTATAGTTCTAGTTTTAGCACAATAGTTACAGAAATAAATTAAGTGTTTATAGCAATATTTTCATAAAAAGAAGATCATCATAATGTAGTCAATTCATATTTCGTTTTCTCAGTCATCAACAGATGCAGCAGTGACGCGGTGGCCATATATCCCAGAAACTTTCTTCAGCAGTCCAGTCGTGCTGATCTCCTCGGATGCGTATAGATCCCAGGCATGAAACAGCTTCGCCTGCATCGTGCGATATGCCTTTCGCTGGATCCGTCGGAGAGACAACTCCGATACAAGGTGTACTTGTTCTTGGACCGCCCTCGCCTCCCGGTGTAATACGGCCGATCAGTAAGTAGAAGGGTGGAGCCACACCGGTCTTGGCGTTCAAGCGCGATGCCACCCTGAAATTAAATTATTTAGATGATGTGATTTGATGATTTGATGTGATAGTCATAAATATCAAAATCGTATTAATCTATCTGTATTTATAGCATGTTATGCAACAAAACATGTTTTTCCTTCCCTACCTTTTTTTAACAATGTATACTCATTTACTTATTCACCACTTTATATTTCTGGTGTCCAAATATCCATAAATTACCGTCAACATCGTTGTTTGTACGGATTGCCTGCCCATACACGCACCACTCGTCGACTGACCACACAGATGAAGAAAACCAGTGGCGGTTGAGATATACTCTAGTAGGTGGGTAATCGGCTCGCTGGTGTTAAAATCGACCATGGACTGGAACGTGGGGCTGGTGTGTTCTTTGGGGAGGAACGGCAAACTCAGCAACTTCCGGATGTATGCATGGGTCGCCTGGTCGCTCGTGTATACTGGGTCGCCAGTCCAAGACTCTGAATAGTAGAATTAATTATCATGAACTTAAAGGTACATGCCCACGAAGCAGGTTACACTGTACTACAACTTTTCAT
Organism: Conchocele bisecta; assembly: GCA_029237695.1. Taxonomy (NCBI): domain Eukaryota; kingdom Metazoa; phylum Mollusca; class Bivalvia; order Lucinida; family Thyasiridae; genus Conchocele; species Conchocele bisecta. The sequence continues at coordinate 28,504,266 of CM055272.1, forward strand.
TTTCTGTCATGCCTTGTATGAGCCATATGTCTACCCACTAACGAGTTATTTTTAATTACGGCGCGTGTTAATTGGTGTTAAATCGCATTTTATATGCCGCGACCAGAAATGAGTGAGTGAGTGAATAGGGTTTAACGTCCGCTTTTCTGACATAGAGGTACAAGCCTCAGGGAGTCTACACGCAGACGGGTCAACGGGGTCATGTCCCGTATCCACCTGTCCGAGGGGGGTAAATCCCAACTTCAGAACTCAATATTTACAATCAAAATATATCTTCAATCCTGAAATTAGAACAACCTGATCTGGTGCCAGGCCCTCGCCACACCAGGATCATTTATCCCATCCCCTAAAAGTAATAGGATTAGCGCTAATCTTACTTTTATATATGTGCGACCAGAAAGGGTATTTTCCGACCTTGTGCTATTTTTACCAATACGCGTCACGTGACACGGTCAATCATATCACATCTTCGACATGCGCAGTGAAGTATCGGAAGTTGAGAAGAAAAATCTCTATTCGAGTCCAAATCTAAATCTCCACATAACTCTTTCCATTTGGTGATCTGGTCGCCAATATTAACCACTCTCTCTCTCTGTACTGCCTGTCCCTCAGACATTTCGCCTTTCTTTTGGCCGACGCTGTTTCATACAATCCGTCCTGGACGTTTCGACATGTTGATATTCTTGTTTACATATTGGGAAGCCTACTGGCGCGCGTTGTATACTGCGCATGCGCACCGCAAGCCGTGATGTGAAAGTCGTCGTCCCTGCACATTATCAAATTAGACTGTTACCGCTGCGCGTCGCTAACAGTAAATTGACAATTAATAAATTATTATATTTGTATAGCGGGCACTCGCAATTTTTTTAGAACTGGTGGAATAGTGACATAATTATACACTTATTTAATTCCTATAAAGAACATTTTGTGCCTACGCGTGTGGGCATGTACCTTTAACCAATCTGGCTAAATAGACGGCTAGTATGAGCCGGCTCATCTGGGTCTGCACTGTTTGCAAACTCTGGCCACTAGGGCTGAAAGGGTTAAATATAAAGCAAGCTAAATGAAACACCAAACAATTAAAATTATCTAAAAAATTCATATTAATCTAGCTAAATTAAAAATGACTCATTGCGTCCCGTGTAGTATAATTATGGATATATGATTATACTAATTGATCCTAATTATAGGATCATAATTCAACATAGTTTTATATTTACTTTCCCTGTAGTGTATTACCTGTACATGACTCCAAACGGCCTGACCCCAATGAAAGGCACACCGAGAGGCTGATGGGGGTGTTTTTACTAATTGATGGGGTTGTTTTGACCAATTCGGGGACGTTTTGACTTGGGGGCGATTTGACTTGGGGGCGTTTTGACTGTAAATCGGTAATTGTCTGTACCGAGATTGGGAAGCAGTATCACTCTTCTGAACATTGTTTCACGGCACGTGTCAGCAGAATAGACGTACTTCAATAATTAAACGATGAATGACGTGTGCAATCTGAAATCATCTGAAATGTTTCATGGGCGCATCCATTGTTGTTCTTGTTGTGGTTCGTGACTCGGAGCAAATTCATAAAAGCCGGTACCTCCCAGAGAAAGGCCGGTACTTCCCGGTACCTTCCTAATTAGCTATTGAGAGTTCCCGTCGCTGTATGTGGTTTTAGTAAGTAGATGCGAAATCAGGCCCATCAGATTTATTATGCTTGACGAATAAGCATGTAATTGGGTAATTAATGTATTTTTTTCGCTCCTGTGGGCCAAACTGACCATTATACATAAAGTGGAACTCGGTAACATGAATTATACTGTGTTAATGGACAAATTGGTAACACGATTTCATATAATAATTTCTACTTATATGAAATCGTGGCTGACGTGACAGGATATATACTGTATCTGAGTAATACTAATATGTTACCTATATACATATTTCTTTATATTTGTTAATGTATTAAAATATTTCTATACATTATATATATAGGGGCAAAACGTTCCGGTGCGAACGGGTAATAAGGGTGTGAAACGAGATTATGAGCGAAACGACCCGGGACCGTCCATATCTTCTCCTCCCCGCACGGCATGTCCTTCGACAGGGTAGACAGGTACAACGCATTGGCGTCGTACCCCAGCACCGCCTTGCACATCTTCTCCTCCCGACTCCCTATACCTAACCCCTGATCGTCGACCTGCCAGACTCGGCGTATATGGAGAACAATACGGACGGACCACCAACCAACCAACCCCTCCTTCATCATCGCGTAAGTCTCTTCCTTCGGCGACCACAGCTCGGGCGTGTCCGCCTCATTATCGATCGTCCCGCGGAGCAGGTAATGAAGGGAAACCCCCGGCAGAGATACCGCATCCTTGAGTATGTCCACCCCTTACCCCTGTAGAACTATTTTAGTCAAGGCCTCCAGGAACGGTCCGACGTCCAAGTCGTTGTAGTGTTGCAACCATTCTTGAAACGTCGTCATCCTCTTTTCTCGGAAGACCTTCTTGCACTCTTTCCACTCCGACATTGACAGTAGGTACTCACCCTTCAACTTCGAGTACCACTCGGGATAGTCCGGCAGCCCCGGATGGTCGAGCTTGTCCTCGCTATCGAACCACTCGTACGGGAAGTGGGACCCTTACCGTTTTACAGTCTTACGCCTTAACCCATCGGTCGTACGTGGTGCCGGGTCCCAGATACTGGATGATGTCGAGAAATCTAAACTCCGGGGTAAACAGAAACATCGTCGTGCTGGCCCTCTTTCCGACTATCACTTTATTCGCGGTGGCCGCCAACTTCTCGACAAGGTACTGCTGAAATGTATTTCTTATCTCTAACAGGGTGTAAAATGTTGCCATGTATGGCAGGTCACTGGTATAACTTATGGATAACTTATCTCTAACAGTATGTCAGAGGTGGTGACTTGATATGCATGACAGGTTTTGCTATGTATGACAGATTGCTGTATTATACTGAGTATATATAACCTATGGATGACTTATCTCTAACACGACGTCAGAGGTTGTGACTTGATATGTATGACAGGCTTTCTATGTATCGCAGATTGCTGTATATACTGAGTATAACATAGGGATGGCTTAATTATCTCTAATATGTTGTCAGAGGAAGATGGTGACATCACCATCTCATATGAGTCGTCTCATTGATAAGTTATCATCCAGTGGAGGAAACACAAGTATATATAGTATATGGTCTCGTGGTTGCCGAAACGGGGGTTGCTGAAAAAGATGTTCCACTCTTCTCATCCAAACCATGCGAGCAGTGGAGGAAAACGCAAGTAGTATATTGGAGTCAAACATGATACCACCTCCCTCTGTGAGGCACCGTGCGTAGCGTGGGGCTCCCAGAGGGAGATCGTATCATTTTGACTCTCATAAATTATACTACTCCGACAATTTTGGTAGATGTACCGGATGATACCGGTCCCGGGTGGTACCGGTACGGGCTTATAGGGATCGCCTGACGGAGTAGTAGCCTGGAACTGCCAGAAATCGGTCACCTAGCATGTTTATCAACATAATTCTTAATTAAAAGACATGTCATAATATTAATGTTATGGTCTACCTTGGTTGAAGGCCGTTTCTTGTAAGCTAGGCTTGTATTGGCCTATTTTAGCGACGTCAAATTGGATAATTGTCTTTGAAACTGGGGGGAGAGAGCAACTAAATCATGGTTTAAAATGTCTGTACAATATTTTCACGTGTTGAACTTGCTGGGTCTCTTCTTCCAGGCGGAGTTGAGTGAATTTTTATGAACTATTTAGTGTGTTCGAATTTACACAATCACTAGGGAGTGCATTCCAGTCTGTGATGACTCTTTGAGAGAATACTTTTTGTCGCAACCTCAGTCTGCAGCGGTGTTTTTGAAGTTTGAGATTATGCCCCCTTGTTGTGTTCAGATTTGCACTTTGAAAGAAGTCGTCCTTGTCGAGATTATCGATTCCCTCCATGATCTTAAACACTTGAGTCATATCTGCCCTGTCTCTTCTGTATTGTAGAGTCGGTAATCCGAGCAGTCGCGATCGTACTTCATATGGTTCATTTCTGATGTTTTTGACGAGTTTTGTCGCTCTACGCTGTACATTTTCTAGTAGCATGTCTTTCTTTAAATATGGTGACCAGATAACTGAACCGTACTCCAGATGGGGTCTCACTAGAGTTTTATGTAATGGGAGAAACATTTCCTTGTCCATAAATGTGAATGTTCTATTTATGACGCCGATCATTCTGTTGGCTTTCTTAACTGAATTTGCAATATGTACGCTGAATTTCATATCTTTTGTGAATGTTATTCCTAAATCTTTTTCTTCTGCAACTGGTGTAATTATAATGTTCTGACCATTCTCATTCATGTAGTATTCTCTATCCATGTTGTTTCTCCAAAGTGCATGCATTTACACTTGCTAGCGTTAAACGCAACTGCCACAAATCTGACCATGAGCCTAAGGATATTAGATCGTCTTGTATTTTATCACAATCTGAGCTGTCTTTAATTGTCGAGAATAGTTTGGTATCGTCTGCGAATATTTTCACTAGATTTTTCACAATGTCTGGTAGATCGTTTATAAAAACCAAAAATAACACAGGCCCGAGTACTGATCCTTGTGGCACTCCAGATACAACGTCTGCCCAGTCTGATTTTTCGCTGTTTATAACAACTCTTTGTTTCCGGTTCTCTAAGAAGCTGCGTATCCACTGTAGTAGGTTACCCTCTAACACCATATGCTCTGAGTTTACTTAGTAATCGTTCGAATGGAACAGTGTCAAAGGCTTTCCTAAAGTCCAAGTAAATTACGTCTATACACTCGCCCCTATCTAATATTTCGGTCCATGTTTCTAACACTTCCAGTAGCTGTGTTACACACGAGTGACCACCGCGGAAACCATGTTGGTGAACTGAAAACAGACTATTTGTGTCCATATGATGCATAATTCTCTCTTGATTATCCTTTCTAGTAGTTTACAAGCTGTCGCCGTTAAACTTACGGGTCTATAATTTTCAGCGAGTTTCTTATTTCCTTTTTTGAAGATGGGTGTAATGTTTGCCTTCTTCCACTCTGTTGGAACTGATCCAGTAACTAGGGATATGTTAAATAATTTAGTCAATGGCTTACATATTGTGTGTCGTGTTTCATATAAAAATTTATTATGTATTCCGTCAGGTCCTGGAGATTTTTTGGTGTCTAGTTAAGATAGGTGCTTCAGAACTGTGTCTTCTGTAACATTGATGTCACACAATAACTCTTCAAATGGACGATCTTCCAATCTGGGTATATTTGTAGTCATTTCACGGGTGAACACACTTGTAAAAAAGTTGTTTAACACATTTGCCTTATCCAGGTCTGATGATGTCAATATATTGTTGTCCATCATTAAATCACATATACTGTCCTTTGTCTTGGTTTTAGACTTCACGTATCGCCAGAATGCTTTGTGTCATCTTTTATATTTACAGCTAAAGATTTCTCGTAATCTAGTTTAGCCTCCCTAATTGTGTTTGTGGTTTCATTCCGCTGTTGTGTATAGCTAGAATAGTTATGTTCACTTCTGCAGTTCTGATATTTTACCCATGCTCTTCGTTTTTTGTCTACCGCTTGTACTGTGTTTCTAGTCATCCATGGTTTCCTGAATGTTACTCTACCTCTGGAAATAGGTATATATGACTTCATGGCTTCGTCGATTTTCCCCGAGATGAGCTTCCAGTATCCGTCTATGTTGGTGTGACATCTTCCCAATCTACTTATTCTGCAGGCTCTCGTTTATAGCATCATAGTCTCCTTTATAATAGTTAAGCCGTTGAGGACCTGCTTCATGTAGCTGAGTATAACATACATATTCAAATGTTAATAGACGGTGGTCGCTCCTTCCCAAGCCTGGTGAGTATTCGAGGTTTTCCTCTACCATCAATTCTTCATTCGTTAGAATCAGGTCGAGAATGTTGGCACTCTGTGATTCACGATATCTTGTGGGTTCTAGTACATGTTGAGTTAAGTAAGTGTCTTTTATTACTTCCAAAAATACTGAAGTCTCACTTTCAATAGGCAAAGTGCAATAACCCTCTGACCAATTAATATCCTTATAGTTAAAGTCACCTGCTATTAGCACATGCGAGTAATTAATATTTGCTGCTGCTTTAATAAGCAAAATGTTCAATTGTCTGTTATTATCAATGTTACTTCGATCCGGACTTCTATATATACATCCCACTAACAGTTTGTCGCTTCCACTCACTTTAAGTTCGCACCAAATTGATTCTTCATAATCATAGTTATTAAGAATATCAACACTTAGTCCCATTAAACTCTTACGAATGTAGATTGCCACTCCTCTGCCAGTAGTGAAGCTTGGAATAAATAAGTCATAATCACTAATTTCGTAGTCAATTTTCTCCAGGGGTGAAGTAGTATTCTTAGGAAATATCTCAAAGTGACTAAAATGATGTATGGCCTCTTTTGTTTGTCCGGACTGTGCCTCTTACCTATGCATAAACGCATATCTCTTTCACACATATGCCTAAATCATCGGTGAAAAAAAAATAATTGATAACTCAACTGCATAAATTGTCTCTCACTTTTGGCCAACACCTGTACATTGACGCCGCTTGGCATGTGCGTGGGCCCTGGAAAATATCCATTTTAGCAGACGGTGAATGAAAAATTTGATAAACTTGTTATTTTGAGGATTGTTTTGGTATTTTATGAATGGGAACTTTTGGTTATAGTGAAAATGCATGATTTTATAACAGTTATTACCTTTCTAATCTCCATTTTCACGCAGCAAACAACTTTGACAGCTCGGTAGTCAGCGTAAACAATGTGGTGCGCGCGCAACCAGTGTTGTCGTAAAAAATAAGCAATTTTTTTTAAATCTCCGGGGCCGACCGGAAACAGGTAATGACCGATTTCTGGCAGTTCGACGATACTTCCTGGTTTGATATCGTTTGATAAAGCTACATTTTGTCTATCTATCTTTTCATCCTTTTGTCAGGTCATATGTCATAGCTTTAAGACAAAATGAGCACAACACTGTTAGGTGTAGGACAGTCATACCATTTTCACTGTCTGTATAACTATGCCAAAGGGGGCCCATTCTCTAAGACGAACGACACAATACAGTCCACCTATTTCACCCAAAAACTCGTTAGCAAACTTAGTGGGTGGGTTGGGTATATACTAAGGCATATTACTATGACAGGGATTCAGTGCCAGGGAGAAATAAATTCGACGAACAGTTTCGAATCATTGAAGAATCCAAGTGGACAATTGTCGTGTTGACTCCGGATTTCCTGACGAATTGTTGGACGAGATATTGCGAGCAGTTGGCATTACATCATCTTCTGGACCAAGATTCCACCCATCTGCTGATTCCGCTCGCATTGAATCTGCAGCAAACTGACGACATACCACGCGAGCTTTGTTTACAAGATGTGTTATACTTTGATGAGAATTGGGAGAAATGTTGCGATGATGAGTGGAAAAGACTGCGTATAGTAAGTCAATATTAGTTAATAGATACTGCACAAAAAGATACCAAATGGCAGGAGGCGGCAGCACAATTTACCCAACTCTACCCAAATCTTACCCAAATCTACCCAAAAATAACATTTATGATTATATTATATACGTTTTCAACAATATATCATTAGTATATCATACAATAAGCACATTTTGACCGAAAAAGTGAAGAATAAAGCACATATTTCCGCGAGAAAGCGATTAATATATATATGTAGCATTATTATAAAAGGAGACTACCGTGATAAAGACTCATTAATTATGTCTCAGTTGTCTAACTTTAAGTTTCTCGATGTAAATATTCAGTTCTGATTTTGGAATTTTCCCCCCAATGCAGCAGGTTAAAACGGGATCGAACTACCCATTTGCCCGGCCTTACATGACCTTAGCTGTTGATAGGCCATTAAACACCAATAAACAAACTAACTTTAAGTTGCCATCGATCATGATTTTATATGGCACATAATTATATACTAGTCCAACTGTCTAACCGGTCACCTCCATAATATTGCAATATTTATTTCGCCAAGTAATTATATGCCAACATCTTTTTGAAATAGTTAAAAACAAAGTATAATGCATTGAATAAATGTTTTTATTAGCACAAATGACTTCTGGACATATATATATAGTTTAGTTATTGCAATTTAATTTACGGAGATACATTTCAAAACTCACACAGGAAGGCTATATATATATATATAAATATTCTGAATATTCATCTACAATAACAATAATAAACGATCTTATATTAAGAACATTGATGAAAATGAACCTTAATATGCATGCAATATATATATTTTTTAATTTGTGTATGGTTTGTATATCTTGTCAAATAGCTTGAATGTTTTTCACACCTCTATGTGGACAAAGCCCAATATTATATTGTATTGACCAGAACACAGTGTATTTTAGTGGGGTAGCTCGTTATTTATAGTCAATTATGCAATTATGTACAATATGGGAAACTGTGTAGATCCTGATTAGATTGCGAATGCATATTTCACCTACAGCTATAGCCTCAATAAGTGGTTATCCACAAAATGGGGAACCGGGTAGACCCTGATCAGACTGTGATTGCAAATTTCCCCTAGAAGGTATAGCCTCAACAAGTGTTTGTTTGTTTGTTTATTGGTGTTTGACGGCCTATCAACAGCTAAGGTCATGTAAGGCCGGGCAAATGGGTTCAATCCCGTTTTAACCTGCTGCATTGGGGGGAAAATCCCAAAATCCGAACAGAATAATTACATCGAGAAACATATATATTCAGCCCTGAAATTATAATAACCTGACCTGGTGCCAGGTCCATACCGCACCAAGTCACTTGGCCCCTTCCCCTAGAATAGGATTACGAATAATCGCAATACTCACATAAGGGGTATAACCAGATTCAACTGTCACATACAAAATGCCAAAGACGTATGTGAGGGCCAAACCAAGTCTCAAGTCAGGATTCCGGTAAGGATGAACCCCGATTGTTAAATTACCCATCGCGTGCTCCCACCTGCCACCCACTGCCTCAACAAGGGATTGTTATAAGATGGCTACACGTCCTGGCGGGCGACAAGCGGCTTGCTTGTACACGATATACAGTGAGTATGTACAAGATGGAAAACAGTGTAGACCCTGATCAGACTGTGATTGCAAATTTCCCTAGAGGTATAGCCTCAACAAGTGATTATGTACAAGATGGCTACACGTCCTGGCGGGCGAAAACGGCCTGTATACGGTCGACACCTTCACACCGTCTCCTTGTATGTCAACATTAGAGAGGTTCTACAGTTTTTTATTTGTATTTAAATTAAAAATCATAATTCCCGTTTAGCATGTTTAGCCATTATAAAGTGGATTATCTTCCTTGGCTTCCTAGTATTAAGTTTATCGCGGTACTCTCCCTTTATTTCGTATACAAATATTTCCATCAAAAAAATTAAAATGGGCCCTGGTATGAGCAAATTAATGACATACATTATGTAAGTACAGTCCAAACATCGTTATTATGATGTGTATAGCTTTATTTATTAGCACATATGATATAGTAATTATATGAAGATTTGGGTAGATTTGGGTAAGATTTGGGTGATTGGGTAAATCGTGCCACCCGGCAGGAGGTGCCCATTTTGTTACAATGTAACGGTGTAACATTGTAACCAAGGATATTTTCCCCAGTAACTGACATATACTATTGATATTTTCTGTTTTATTGCTTATTTTCCAAAAAAAGTGGACATGTTTTCTAGTTGACCGTAACAATGCTAATGTGTGTAACTGTAGTACAAGGCCAATTCTGGTAGTGCACAAATGGACACACCCAGTGTGTCTGGTCAGCTAGTGCATACAATCAAGTCTGGCTACCCATTATTCCTACACACTATAGAAAACAGACAACCAATTGATTTCCCATAGACCCACATTCACACAAACATGACAATCGCAAACTACCTGCGACAAAATCAATTTTGTTACTTCCATTCCTGGAGTCAGTGACCTAAGCCGGTTCTAGATCCATGCCAAACACGGGGTCATGCGGGTTGATTTCCATGAGTTATTTCCCCTTTTTTGACGGAACCGACTACTTTCACTTTCAAAATCTCTATCTCATCCACACATCAAGTCGCACACAGAAAAAATTAACCTGCATGTGTAGAGCATGCAAATAATATAATAAAATGTTTGGCACAGACATACCTTTCCTGCAGCATCTATTTTATTTATCTATCCGTCATAATAATAACAATCAATGTCGTTGTCCTGAGAATTTACTCCTTGTTGCTAAGCTGTACCAGGATAGGACACAGTCAACTTATGAATAATATAGTAGGTAAATTTGTGTGCAAATAAAGAGAATAACAGATTGAAAAAATAGATTTGCCGCCGTTCTATCACATAGAACTAACTTGGACTTCAGACAGACAACACCTATAATTGACAGGATCTCCTACAGGCTGGACCTTTGGACGTGGGATACTCTCCACGCACAAAGGGATAGTTAGGAGATAGTGTCCTATTATATAGTCTGTATATTGTCCCATTATATAGTGTTCTCACAATACCCGACATTGGACTCGGCCTAGCCCAGCCTTCACGGGACATGGATTGGGTGTCGTGTCACGCAGGTAACATGTAAGTTTACTATATTGGCGCTGCGGACAAATCGAGCCTGTGCAAAATATAAAAAAAACATGGAATAAAATAGAAAGTTTGGGAGAACTACTTTTTTTTTGGGGCGGGGAAATTTGAAATTTTAATTTTTTTTTCTTTCTCTTTAGAATTTTTGTTGGTCTTGTATCACAGGCTAGAACAATAAATACTCATAACCATTTGGTTGTCGAGGAATTTTAAATTTTTGCCCGATTCTATTGTTGAGTCTGGGGCGTCTTTCAACTTCGAGACGGTATTTATCATATGTTTATTGCTTGTCATTTTTTTTCTCAATAATTATTCCATAGGCTGGCTTTGCGAAAGGCTGTGGCCTGATTAATTATTGAAAGAGTTGAATTCCTGAATTTTTCGAGAATTGTTGTTTATCACTTCAAGATTAATTTAGGAATTTACAACGGGGAACGGGAATACGGGAACAGCAGTAGTATGATTTGAAAGATTTGCGAGATTATTGTGATCTTTTGAATTATACCACAAAAACAAGACAGAGCAACATCAATAATTCAGATTGTAGTCGGACCTTGAGAAAGGTTAGATCATTATGAAGTATTGAGTTTGCAGATTTATTTAATAATTAAATGCTTGGCGAGTTACATAAAGTGGCTTATACCAACTTGTAATTATTAAAAACTTGGTAATTCATAATAGTAGTTAGACCTTGCGAAAGGTTAAACCATCATGAATTATCGAGTTAGCAGAACTATTTAAGAATTAAGAGATTGGTGAGTTACGTATAGTCGCTTATACCAACTTTCAATTATTAACTGTCACTGGCGGCCCATCAACTGTCAAGGAGAAGAATTCACATAAGCTTTTACGAAGCTTGTTTTCTAATCCTTTTTATCACTTGTCTTGTATATATGTAACCTGCTATATATGAAATAAAATATTGTTTAAACTAATTATTAAAAACTATGTATATAATTCATACAGTAGTTGGACCTTGCAAAAGGTTCAACCGTATTGAATTATTGAGTTAGGAGGGGTGCTATCATTTCCATTTGTAATTGAGAGGGAGGAAAGGGCATATCCGAAACATAAAAACTTAGCGAAAGTCGTTGTTTCGTATTGACAATGGATAATGCAACACATGCAGATCTAATCTCTGGGAAAGAGCACGCCGCCTATCCTGGTTGGAATCCCATGATGTATGGATGGCCGATACCAACGCCTCCCATGCCACACCCCATGATGTATGGATGGCCAACGCCTACCATGCCTCACCCCATGATGAATGGATGGCCAACACCTCCCATGCCGCATCCCATGATGAATGGATGGCCGATACCACCACCACACCAACCTCACCCCATGTACCACGCTGGACCACCACCCAACCGGTGTATGCAACAGCCTGAGCGCCCAAACGACAGTGCTATTGATCCCCAAGAATTCTGCACCATCTCCCAAGACAATGATGAGTGTCTTGATGACTGGGCAGATAGAATCACCAGGATCGCAGAGGTGACATTTTGGGCAGAGGATAGGGAGTATTTATTGTATCAGGCTATAGTCCAATTCTGCTTGGGTGCGATAGACAGAAAGTCTGGAAGCAGAGTACTTGACATGAACCCAAGTTCCATTGAGCAAGCTATCTACAAGCTAAAATATATCAGGCTTTGCAACAAGAGTAAATGCTCATCCAAACAGACCAAGTGCTCTGGAGCCAAACTGGCAGAACGTACTGACGATGGGGGGTACCGGTATCAACATCACGAGGGAAAGAGCAAAATGCTCTGACAAAACATGCAAGGTTATCTCGCCTCTAAATCATGTACACACACACTCTGATGATTTGCCATCAAGCACATCCCGTCTATATTCCGATACATTGTGCCATACTGGTTCTACCCAGTCAAAAACATGCCAGACAGACCCTTTTGAATGTACAAAACTCTCTTGGGATTCCAAGGCAAATTACACCCCAACAGTCAATTGATGAAGGTTACTTACAAAAAGGGTCCAAAAACTTCACATTGCAGGACACCACATGTGCAGTTGGCCAACAAACTGTACGCATTCGTGCCAAGGACATCACGTTGCAGCACTCCGTTGCAGGCGACAAACTATCTACCGGCTGCACGAAAGTTGAACTAGCTGCAATATTCCAGACCACAAGTTCTACAGACACTCGCACAAATGCAATGCTCATTGCGGATATCAGGTACTTGCGTTAAGCTATCACAGATGGTAAGCAAGATACGACGCTTGCTACCAAGCTGTGCAGAGCAAATTATCTGCTGACATATATGCTCCAAACAATAGAAGCTGAAGGTGCATGCAGCAGCGACAAATTTATCTGCACAGCAGATATGGTCTTGCATACATGGGGAGCAGAAATAGCTGCACCAACCAGAACCACAGCCCACACTGACGCTGATGTAGCCCGAATTGGACACACATGCATGACTCTTGATGCAGGTACACAAACTAGAGCTAATGACACGGATCAACAGCAGCTGTGTACTCTGGCAGCAGGAAATCAATATGTAGGGGTACAACACAAAACAGTCAGTAAACTAACATCCCTGGTACTTACAGCGTCACAAAGTACACACAGCATTGTCACACCCAAGAGACAACTGCAGGTTCACACTCCGACTTTGTACCACCAGAATGGATTATGAAGATGCTGGAGGAAGCTGGAGTACCCCTTTCACTACCTGGAGGTACGGACAACAGTGGTACATGTGGAGGGTGTGGCCACCATCACACAGCCCCAACAACTAGAGCAGAGATACAGCAGAGATATCTCATCTCGGCTGTGGAAGGCCAGTGTAATGTTTCTGCACCAATGCCTGTTAGCAGCCATACAACGGTGCTGCAGGAACTTGGACGACATCTTCTTCACATACAGCACAATGGCCTAATGTATAGGGTACAGCAGAACTATCAGTCTTTAACAATGTTTATACCACACTCCCGGGACCACCACCAAGCCGTGATTAGAGTTAGTGTATATCCAGCCCTGCGAAGGGAATATATTACATGGAACTCTTGTAGATATGGATGGATTGACCTCCAGCTACAACCTGGGTTTCAATGTGTGTCCAGCCCTGCGAAGGGAATAAACGGCATTGACCTACCTAGTGAGATGGAGGCTCGAGATATAACAGTGCCGGTGACAGAAATGGTAAAAGTGTCTGGCCAGTAGTCTGTTATAAATGATTAATACATTTGCAGGTGGGTAGTAGTCTAGTGAAATAATCTAAATCTCACTATGCCGTTACCCTTAACAGACAGTGAGCCGACACCAGGCAAGTTGTTTGCTAACCTGTGCTTTTCAGACTAGTAAGCTGTTTTCTACTTTGGTACTTTGCTAACAGGAATCCTGATCGTGGTTGCAAATACCTATTACCGAGTACCAACTAGGCCAATAATCCGCGAGAATATACAATAAGGTGGATTACAAAATGGAGGAATCGGGAACCAATGGCGTCTGGGCATTACGGAATTACATCTCGCATCTACCCACAGACGATAAGCACAAACAATCACAAAGCTGTTTGAAATGTAATTGTACTTCATTCATGTAAAAAGTCGTTATTTAACATTATTCTTCTTCCTCAACACTTTCGCAATAATGGCACCTGGCACTAGATCAGGATATTGTGAGTGTACTTTCACACAAAAACTATAATGGATTAACTAGCTTCAAGACTGCTGAATATGACATATCATTAAACATGCTTCATCTGTTCCTTTAATAATAAAGTAGGGAGAAAGTAGTACACCAGGGATGAGTCGAGACGTGATCCCCAGGCTCGTGTGTAGTCTAGTTCGAATCACAATGGTGCAACTGCTACTCTCGGGCCAAGGGTAACATCATCGACGTTGACCCCAAGACCACTAGCGGATATGTCGTGACGTGATCCCCAGGCTCGTCTGGAGTCTAGTTCGCATCACCGTGGTGCAACTGCTTCACTCGGGCCAAGGGTAACTTCGTAGACGCCGCGACCCCAAACCCACTCACCAGAGGATACGTCGAGATGTGATCCCCAGGCTCGTGTGGAGTTTAGTTCGCCTCTCAGTGGTGCAACTGCTTCGCTCGGGCCAAGGGTAACCTCATCGACCGCTGGATGACACACCAGCGGACATGTCCGGCAGCTATCAGATCTCCAGGCTTGTGTGGAGATCTGTTCGCATCACTGGTGACTTCTTCACACGATTCGTAGGAAGCTCCATGGACATTGCGAGACATGATGAGAGAGTATGTAGTCATCTCAAGCTCTGCGAAGAGTACTGCGTGTCAGACTCATACTCAGGTTATAAAGGTTATCGTTGCATGTACATATCCAATATACACTATCCCAATAAATGTCTCTGACTCCCAGTTCTAAATACAATCCAGTCCTACCTCCCAATAAGTGTCCACTAATTCACACCTGCATACGTGTGTCTGTCATCCTGATAAATACCGATGGCTTCCATTTCCATATTGACTAGTCACTCTATGCTTCCAATCACTCATTGCTTATTCATTCTATTCACTATGTTCTCATTCTCAGGGAACCTAATTCAGTTCTGGCAGGAGCTCGAGGTGCCCATTTTGTTACAGTGTAATGGTGTAACATTGTAACGAAGGATATTTTCCCCAGTAACTGACATATACTATTGATATTTTCTGTTTTATTGCTTATTTTCCAAAAAATTGGACATGTTTTCTAGTGGACCGTAACAATGCTAAAGTGTGTAACTGTAGTACAAGGCCAATTCTGGTAGTGCACAAATGGACACACCCAGTGTATCTGGTCAACCAGTGCATACAATCAAGTCTGGCTACCCATTAGGTAGCAGTGACCAGTTAGCCGCCAGTTTCGTATAATGAAACAGCAGCAGAACACACTTGGCAGAACACACTCGGCAGAACACCTATAATTGACTGGATCTCCTACAGGCTGGACCTTTGGACGTGGGATACTCTCCACGCACACAGGGATAGTTAGGAGATAGTGTCCTATTATATAGTCTGTATATTGTCCTATTATATAGTGTTCTAACTTGTATTGGTACTTGTAGTACACTTTACATGTGCATATAACCTGTACCCAACATGACCCAATACCCGACATTGGACTCTGCCTCTGGGCCTAGCCCAGCCTTCACAGGACATGGATTGGGTGTCGTGTCACGCAGGTAAGTTTACTATATAACGTATGGGGAAATACTGTAACAAAGCGTAACAAGATGTAACAGAGTTGCATTTTATAATAATCTGCACATATTCATCGTTCCACTGTAACGACTGTAACGAAAGGCCACAAAAATTGGTCGTGTTTTCTATGTAACAATGATAAAGTGTATAACTTATGGTGAAATACTGTAACAAAGCGTAACAGAGTTGTATTTTAAAATATCCTGCACATCTTCATCGTTACACTGTAACGGTGTAACGACTGTAACGAAATGCCAAACAAATTGGACATGTTTTCTAGAGGACCGTAACAATGATAAAGTGTGTAACGTATGGGGAAATACTGTAACAAAGTGTAGCAAGTTGTAACAGAGTTGTATATTAAATAATCCTGCACATCTTCATCGTTACACTGTAACGGTGTAACAACTGTAACGAAAGGCCAAACAGATTGGACATGTTTTCTAGAGGACCGTAACAATGCTATAGTGTGTAACGTATGGGGAAATACTGTAACAAAGTGTAACAAGGTGTAACAGAGTTGTATTTTAAATATCCTGCACATCTTCATGCATCGTTACACTGTAACGGTGTAACGACTAAAAAAAGGCCAAACAAATTGGACATTTTTATGTCTTCAAACTAACCTGAATGGTTGCAAACTGATAGGTTGCTATGAAATCGTCCTAATAATAAAAATCTGCCTACTCTAATCACTCAAATAACCCACCATAGACCATTCCGCTCTACCCACAGCCAATTGGCTAGTCCGCTATTTAGACTCCTCCTATTATTTTTAGGACGCTATCAGGGTGCAGGTATATTTTGTATCTCCCATAATTTCGTTCGAATTTTGAATTTCTGCCGTGTATTGTACCTTATTTGTCATTTGATATTGTTCAATACATATTACTATCACTCATTCGTGTTGCGTGATTATTCTCCATTGCGTTTTTTGTTTTTCTTTTTCACTGTGTTTTATTCTGTGTCACGTATTTTCGCGGTTCGCGTGTACGTTTTTCGTACCCTTACGGGTTCGTCCCTTCGTGGATTCGTTCCCGTGACACATTTTTTGTAGCGTATTGCGGGGTATTCTATCGGGTTTTGTATTACAATACCGTTAGCATGCCGCAATCACGCTCTGCTTGTGGGCACTGACTTCTCCGTGGGACACCCATAAGGACAGGTGCTTATGCCTGTGGCGGGTGTTGCAAGGAGAGGCCATGTGAGTTGTCTGTCCGTTGGACGGATACGACGTGGGGTAAGGATGGGTATCGTAGGACCCATATCTCACGTTCTAAGTAGTCTGTGGCCGCTTTCCAGCTCTTGGGAGCGGTGGGGCCTTCCGAGGTTGGTAAGGCTTCGGAGGGTGTGCCAGATGGGATCCCCCATCGGGGGGATCTGGTTCCGTTGAGAAAGTTCGGTCAGGTTCTCTGACTTCGAAACTTTGCTCAGGTGATAGGCCGGTGATCCATGCAGGGATACTGGGCTGCTGGGTCCGGTACTGATCTCATATCACCCCGGTTCCCATAGAGCTATACCTATCACAAGGGTGTTTCGGCCGGTTCTTGATAATATATCACCCGGTTTGAAGCTGACCCAGCCTCTCTCAGTAGAGGCGCCCGGCACCGGGCACCGGGCCCCGGGCACCGGGCACCGTCACCGGGCACCGGTTTATATCACCGGGCACCGGGCACCGGTTATGTTACCGGGCACCAGTTATGTCACCGGGCACCGGTTATGTTACCGGGCACCGGTTATGTCACCGGGCACCGGGCACCGGTTATGTCACCGGGCACCGGGCATTATGTCACCGGGCACCGGTTATGTCACCGGGCACCGGTCACCGGGCACCGGTCACCGAACCGGGCACCGGGCAGCCACCGGGCAGCTACCGGGCACCGGTCAAACACCGGGCACCAGACTCTCCCTGGACAGCCTGCTGCTTCCGGTAGGAAGACGTTCTTGTCTTCGGTTGGTCTACGTTCTACGTGTTCACGTAAGTCGAGGAGTCGATCTCGTCGTAGGTCAGGATTGGGTTAGTTCTTCGAGGGTTTCTACATGTAGTACTAGCTTGGGCAGTACATATACTATTTGGAACGATACAGTACAGTTCTGTTGAATCAGATTCCACGTATGTGGTAGATGACTGCCAGTCTAGGGTTGCTGCGGCAGTGTTGATCACATTCACCCGGTCACAACGTACCCTAACTCTCGCAGGAGAGGTGCCGGTTTTGTGTTACGGGCACCGGGCACCGGGCACCGGGCAGGCACCGGGTACCGGGCACCGGGGTAGCAACCATTTCTGACCGGGGTGTTCGTGGGTTCGTATCCTGTGTACATATTTTGTTTTTGTATCCGGCTCCTCGAGATCTAGCTCTTCCGTTCTCGGAGGAGACGGTCGAGGTGGTATTGGACGCCGTGGCTTTGGCTCCGTACTTGTCTGGCCTGCTCCTTATTCGAGTGTATATGAGTTCGAATTCCCAGTCTATATTCAGGACTCGACACACGATACAGTTATGATGGTTCAGTTGGCTAAGATTCTGGAGTTCCTGTCTAAGTCCTAGTACTTAGTGGGTTTGTCGGCTCTTTCACAGCTGGTGGTTTTGCCAGTGGAGCCTCCCATATGGGTATGGGTACTTCCTCGGATGGCTGTTGTGAGGCTGATTCGGTGGTGGTGGAATTGCCGGAGTTGTCGTGGTTTAATTTCTCTCCTACAGTAGGGCTTCTTGTTACGTACATTGGGGAGCTTTAGGTAGGATTTGGCCACTGCGGGTTCCTAGTGCCCAAAACTTTGATCGCCACACTGGGGTCTAAGTTCTACATGCCCCTCTATGCGATATGGTTTTGAGATCTCCGTTTCTGGACAAGGACGCCGCAGCGTTTGGGATATCTTCGGCTCCTGGTCCTGGTTCGCGTTTGCGAAGGCATGGGTGTAGGCTGTTAAGTCGATTGTGGCTATGCCAACTTTCGATTTATGTTTGAATCAGTATGATTCATCGTCTCTGGACGCAGTGCTTCAGTCGGCGATTTTTCTTGAACGGCCATAGTTTTGCTTCGTTCGCCTTTCTTTTGACCCCTGATAATTGTGCGATCGAACGGCCAAAGGGCAGCTACGGTACCGATGGTCCCTCCTGCTGCTCCTTCTTGTCTACCTCCTGTGGGGTCGTTTCCCCTGACGGGGGTATTTTCAAGGGTTAAGTAGAGTCTCTCTCTTGAAGTATAGTGCTATAGAGGAAGTTCGGGACGTGGTCGGAGCGCCATGCGGTAGACTGGGTTGTTTCCATAGATCTGCGGTCTCGTACTTCCACGTGCCCTTCCGCAAGATGCTCTCGGAAGTTTTAGTTGTTTTCCGAGTTTTGTGTCTTTTAGATCTAGAGTAGTCGTAGTTGGTTCCCACACAGGATTTTTCTTAGGTGGGAATGAGCTTATTGACCGATCTATCAGTCATCATAGTACCTTTGGACAGGGTGCGTGGCATCTTGTTTTAGTGTCCGGGTACTGGTCAGAGGTTCTCTGTCAGCTAGAAATTTCTGCACTCCTGGACTTTCGGGGTGCAGAATAGGGGAAGGTTATGTTTGCGACCTCCAGTATTACTTACTAGGGCTATGGAGGCCGCACCCGATCCTTTGGATCGGTCTCTGCCTAGGATCACCATCTTCCTACGTTGTATCAGATGTGGGCAGTGGAGGTCTGGTTCCTACAGGGATTTCCCATAGTGTTACCTCCTCCTACTCGCTTTCTGTCCACAGACCTGCTTCGTGAAGGCTGGGGTTCATTGGAGCCCCTACATCGGTGTGTTGGTGGTCAGTGCAGGAAACTCAGGGACACATCAACATGTTTTAGCTTTTGGCAGTGTTCCGGGGGTTGACAGCGGCGGATTCTGTTCTGCACGGACAGGTGTTATGGTTTCTGCGGTCATCTCCGGTTCTGACGGAATGGCTTCTGCATCCGTTGGTGTCCAGTGCTATCTTGTCCGGATGGGGGTATCCATTTGTGGTTTTGTTGCGGCAAGGCTCAAACGTCGGTTTTATTTGTTTCCACTGTTTGCGCCCACGTACCGTTTCGGACTTTTCAATTTACTCGTTCCAGTATAACTTCGGACCCATGTACTGCATGTTGGACATTGCTAAGGAAGTGATTTGAGATACCAAATGTTCGTGTTTATAAGATCGCATGTAATTCACTCAATTGTAATTATTATAACAAGCGTCCGTTAATGATTATGGCATTTACGGATCGATTCATGTCAGGCATATAATTGGCTATTAACAAGAGTATTTTTGTGATATCACGTCACACTGTCGTTAATTGGTTGACAGGCTTACGTGGTCGGCTTTGACGGTATTCCGCGATTGTAACACGGTTACCGGCGGCATGTTTTTGATCACTTTGTATGTGTGAAAAACTTACCTGTGCCAATTAAGTTTGACCAGACTTTACGACGCCCGCTGTTCAAATTGCATATCGACATTACAGTATAATGTGTATTTATTATACCATCGGGACTTGTTTTCCACATCGATATAAACGAAATGTCGACATTTCCGATCTCGATATATCGGGTATGTAATGTATGAGTTTATATAGCAGTTCGGCCGGGACCACTAGCGTATATCGACATAAGCAGGTATATCGATG
This sequence comes from Conchocele bisecta, assembly GCA_029237695.1. NCBI lineage: Eukaryota > Metazoa > Mollusca > Bivalvia > Lucinida > Thyasiridae > Conchocele > Conchocele bisecta. The sequence goes on from CM055272.1 coordinate 28,524,737, forward strand.
TAAGCAATGTCGACATAACGCGTATCGACTGTATATAATACATGCTGTTGTCACTCCATCATTTCTGAAGCGATTTGGGTTTTTCAAAATGTTTATTGTGTTAGATGGAAGCACACTGCTGTTTGCACATCAGCAGTTTCTCCTATACCGAGATTTCTCCCTCAGATACTTTATCCCTTCTCACATGATCTGGAATCATTTGTTTGGTTCTGGTTCGGGCCCTCCTCCGTCGGACGAAACCTCCGTCATCGACAGTGGTTCACACATGGTTCTGTCCAGTCCGTGCGATGAAGCATTAGGTTCGGAAGAATTGGGACATCGGTCCGACGTAAAGTTTTTTTTTTTTTATTACCAATTTTAAGCCAATGGGAGGTATCGCAATCCTTTGTCGTCCGTTGGATAGATAGGGCCTTTACTTGAGTTTATTCTACAGTAAGTGGTTCTGCAGCTGAGTTGTTTAGGCCATAAATGCACGAGGTGCATGTAGTCTCAACTTCTTCTATGATCGCTCTCTGCACTGGCAGGAGATGCGTAACTGCCAACTGTTACGATTTTTCCGTATTTATTCCGGGAAATACGTTAGATAGACGGTAGTACGGATTACTATTAAAGTACGATTTTTGATCGGCGCGGGTATATCTGGATATTATTATTTCGTTTAAATAAAATTCTGCCAATAATCCTATTGTTTTATTTACCCGTTATCATTCTCGTCTAGGCGATTACCATTTGATATTCCAGCGCTCAGAGATATTGATTTATTCATCACGTAATTCGTATAATGTCTGACTAAGCGCGCAGCCAACTTATTTGGGGATTGTTTTATCGGAAGAAGTTAGGACAACACTTCTGTTCATCTATGATTTCAGCGAGACATGGCCCAGATTGGTCCTGTCACAGCGCGGTGATGTTTTTGCGTCTTGCAATCAGTGTTATTGTAGATATTCGGGTGCTCATGGTAGCCGAAACTTGGGCCAAGGCTATTTTTAACTTATTTTATGCATATAAGTGAGTACTGATTTTTGTTCCGGAATACATATGTGGTGTTCCGGAAAGTAACCCCCTTTTTCTCTCCATGTTCCTCATGTGACCGACATGGGGTTGACATCTCAGGGAGATGTTTAAGAACTGGGTCCGTTAGTAGCAGCGGGTGCAGTTGTGGGTTTATCAGCCGTAGCATCAAGTTTAGGAGGCTGTTTGGATCTACCTGTTCGCGATAGTCCTGCGATTTTTTTTCTGATTACCCGATTATTCGTTTTTGTCTTACAGTCCCAGTGGAATCCTGGGGTTGGTAAGTGTGACTCCTCCGCTCGATGAACTCCACTTGCCTTTGTTGATGAACGGGGATCTGTGGTGATCTATGGTTCTTACGGTTCATCACTCTGGCCCAGGAGGCATTGTTTTGTACATGTTTCAATTAGGGCGAGGCTACCTTTCTAGTTTGTAGCAGTGTTGTTGCAAAGGATAGTGTTTCACTTTGGGTTAATGATTCTATTCTCTTTGTCTACTATACATGGGTTTATAGGTATACAATGGTCGACACTCGCAGTGTCCCGAGATCCCGAGGATCCCTGTTTTGTAGGAGGAATCACTGCATTTTCAAGAAAATCCCATTCAACATTATGTAACAATAGGGATGTCCATGCTGCGGAATCCCTGGGCCAAAAGTTAGTGTCAAATCCTGGTATAGGTTTTTGATCTGCTTTAGGGCCAGTTTAACTCCTCAGCACTTGCTTGTTAGGATGACCTTAGTGCTTAGGGCGTTTATACTGTGTTCTCGATATGTACGAGTCATGTGTCGTCATGTGACTATGTATAGACTTTGAGTTTATCTCAGTTGAGTTATTGCGTGTGAAGTGCCGGCGACTACATTCGCCAGGGCTTCGTCTGGTAGCAGCAGCTATACTTTGAGTATTCTCCGCGTTTTTACCAAGTATAGCAGTTGGAGTCTACGAGTCAGTCTACGAGACTAGCGTGGTGGTGCTTGTCTTTATCCACCTCTCTTCTACTTCGTAGAAAAGGGGGGGGGGGCCCGCTTTGGGCTCCCCTATGATTCTAGGGTGAGACCATGTTTATTACTATATAGGTAACACCCAAGTGTGTACCTAGACCAAATATTTTTGTCTGTTTGAGGGTTTTTAATCTGCCTTACCATTCCGGTCGAGTATGAGTAGTGAGAATACCTCCCACCATCACTACGAATTCTTGCAACCATTCAGGTTAGTTTGAAGACATAAAAATGGAAAATTATTTCTAATTTTAGTTTTTATTATTCATACTCACCTGAATGGTAAGGTAGACCCTCCTCCCGTCCCCGCTTGATGGTTTTATCTTCTCCCTACTTAGTATACTTCAGGCTATTTTTATCTAGCAGTGTCATTTCCATATGGAAATGATTTACTTTTGAAGCTGTATACCTAACAATAATAGGAGGAGTCTAAATAGCGGACTAGCCAATTGGCTGTGGGTAGAGCGGAATGGTCTATGGTGGGTTATTTGAGTGATTAGAGTAGGCAGATTTTTATTATTAGGACGATTTCATAGCAACCTATCAGTTTGCAACCATTCAGGTGAGTATGAATAATAAAAACTAAAATTAGAAATAATTTTCCATGTTTTGTAGAGGACCGTAACAATGATAAAGTGTGTAACAATGCGTAACAAGGTATAACAGAGTTGTATTTTAAAATATCCTGCACATTTTCATCGTTACACTGTGTAACGACTGTAACGAAAGGCCAACAAAATTGGACATGTTTTCTAGAGGACCATAACAATGGACCATAACAATGCTGAAGTGTGTAACAAAGTGTAACAAGGTGTAACAGAGTTGTATTTTAAAATATCCTGCAAGTTACTACAGCATTTTTCCATATTTTACATACTCCATTTCCTGGCATTTCAAATTTCATCTTTTATGTATTTATATATTCTGCATATATCATTGCTACAATGTAATATATATTTTATGATTCGGACAGAAAACAAAATACCCGATTATTATACCGCATCCATCTTTGTTAAACTTGTTACACCGTTGTAACACAGAAAATAACTTCTGGTTTTCACACTGTGTCTTTTCGTTACAGTTGTTACTGTAATATGTGGGAAAATACCTTCGTTACACTTGTTACATTGTTACACCGTAACAAAATGGGCAGCTCCTGCTAGTTGGTATCTTTTTGTGCAGTACATGTATATATTAGTTTGGATGATGGCACACATAGGTCCATATAAGGTGCGTATATGCGTAAATACCGCAATTAAAAAATGCAAAAACCCAATTAAAATCAGAGCCAATGCGTACCAAAAAGCAATTAAAATGTCCGGTACGCAATACTTTTTTATCCTGTAGCGTACTCCTCAAATGTATTTTCAGTCTGTCGCGTACTGCTAGATTTGTTCATGTATACAATCCTACAAAATCATCACCGAAAAGATCTGTGCGGTCGGCCATTCAATGTTTACAAAGTCTGGGTCCCGGCTCTAGCTGCGGACAATGTTTTCGCTGTATTTCACCGATAACGGCTGGAAACGAGTCTTCGGGTGTATTCGATTTTAACTCCAGGATTTATCGGGAGCGATTCCGGCTCTCAGCGGGAAAAAAATGGGTCCAACTCGATTCTCCAGTAACCAACCACACGGCAGTTGTTTCGAGTACCGTTCAAGTTAATGATCCCAAATCTAGAATTTCCACCCTTATCGCATCGGCCGTTTTTGCCCATATTGATTTTGAGAAAAAAAAATCGTATATGACGGGGCCTATCAATTATGGCGAAAGTTGACACAAACTTTTTTTTGCTTTTTTTTTTTTTGCTTTTGCCGGTATACTGGTATACCTTATCACGTGAGTGTTATCACCAGTTGAGTGCTAGGGGAAAATGAGAGGAAAAACGAAAAAGACTAGATAGAGCAGTAGGCCAAGGAAAGGTAGAAGGAAGCACAGAGAGAGAAAGAAAAAGAGCTCACGCGAGCCGGAATTGAATTCCTTTTTTACCTCTGAATTTGTTGTCACAATCCATGTCATTTACGGAAAATATTACTGATTTTCAAATCAATAATTGTGGAAACAAAACGGCGATGCGACACTATTGTGAACCCGAGATCCAGGCTCATTACTAGTCTATTTTCTTAAATACAAATCGATGTGAAACTGCTTGTTTCGGCGACCCACCGAGTCTACTCCAGGAGATGCAACGAACCGAGTCTACTCCAGGAGATGCAACGAAAAACGTCCGTAGACATTCGTAAACGACTATACAACACGGATAAAACAAATGCTACAGTGGAATTGGTTCTGTGGGGGTGGGGGGGGGGGGGGGGGCACAGCAGACATTTTATTATTTTTAATGTGTCAGGTTTATATTTTACATGTGGGACAGTATCATAAGTAATAAATTAAAATATGGTAACATTATTACTATTTCGACCAACGCGCACGTTGAATAAAATGGCGGTCGAATTAACTAAGTTAAAATAGGACGAGTTGAACTGCGCCCGAATTCACCAATTAATATAATTGTAGTAGCGATAGACACTATAAATAACACAATCGGATCATGTCAGATTTTTTCGAGAAAATTGGTGACGCATGGCGCAACGAAATGGCGGCCACAGCAAACAAACTTGGAAGAAAATCAAAGTACTGAAAGTACTGACTGGCGGGAGACGAGTAGCCACTTGTGAATTTGCATACTCAGAAATTCCTTGTTAGAAATATATTCGATGTTGATTATTGGATGTACAATCTGCAAATTTGGAGAACTTGATCAGTTACTGGTGTTTGTAAAATACAGCCTGCTCTAAACACAAATAGGTTGATGAAGCAAAGGTGCTTTATGTCCGACTAATAAACCGTTTTACGAGGTATATTGCAGACGTATTATGTGAAATCTTTTCAAAATTATGGCTGGGAGTAGGCCTACATACGTGTATGCTGCATGAACGGCAAAATGTTTTCATGAATTTTGTTTCGCTCACCCAGAGGGTAATTTTTTTCGAAAATCGCCCGTAAACCACAATATGAAAAAGAAATGGCCTTCGACGTCGCATTGCGACTGCGTGGTACACGATACGGGGGGCGTCTCAATAACAGCAATTTGTTCTCTTCAAAAGTAAAGTTGGGCATGCCAACTATTTTACACATAATGTTGAGCATTGCCGTTGCTATTAATAACTTGCTTTCAGTTCACTCGCTGACTTTAAATGTCACCTGACTGTTGTTAATTGCTAACGCAAATTGAGCCTATTAAGACGTCCCCCGATGAACATGCAACTGCGTGGTACACGATACGGGGGGCGTCTCAATAACAGCAATTTGTTCTCTTTAAAAGTAAAGTTGGGCATGCCAACTATTTTACACATAATGTTGAGCATTGCCGTTGCTATTAATAACTTGCTTTCAGTTCACTCACTGACTTTAAATGTCACCTGACTGTTGTTAATTGCGAACGCAAATTGAGCCTATTGAGACGTCCCCCGAGGAATTGAGAGCCACTTCCGAAAGTAGACCCGTGCAAACGGCTAGAATCACGATCCCAATAGCGTGGAGACAGTATGTCTCCCGCCAAAAATAGCGAAAGTCCACCACCAATGTTAACCTTATTTCGAATTTATTTTACGACCGATGCAAAGGTGGAAACTCAATCTATTGCACAAGGTACCATACAGTCATTTTGTTGAGCTCTGTGTGTGGAGACCCCAAATTAATCGTGATTGACATTATTGATGAATAATGAATTGCTGTCAAACGTGGTCAGCAAAAAAAAACTGGATCGCGTGTTGCAAAGATCAAAACATTCTTGATGAGCGTCTGCACTGTTTGTCATTCAGATAATGAAACATCTCCCATGATTTTTTGAATACGTGATACTGCTTGTTACATAACTTATAGCTATAAGTGTGCTAGCAGATCCGGAACTACACTGGTCACAAATGCCATAAGCCCAATTACTCTAGTAACAGTTACTTATATGTACTTGGAATCATTGAAAACTCGAACTAATAATTTTGGTGTTCTTATAACACTGCTTCAATTAATTATATGAACAACTAAACAGTACCATTAATACATAAATTAGTACGATTTGTTTGCGAATCGGTTTTTGTAATCAAAATATGGAAATACCCAATTGAAAAAAATTGATGAGGTAAACGTTTTTAAAATACCCAATTGAAAATTGAGAATACCCAATTGATTTCAAAAGTATGGAGTAACCTTGCCCAATGTCAAATTCCTTATCTGGAGCCCTGGGCACAGGTTGATAACTTGAGTACATGTAGCTTAACCCAAAAATGAAAGGCATAAAAACAGATTCATCATCCGTCTTTTCAGAATAATAGTATGTAACCGCATGTAACCAAAGACAAAGAGTGTGTAACCATGTAACCCAAAAATTAAAGACATAAAATATAAAAAATTAGAAACATCGTCCCTCTTTTCAGAAGAATAGTATGTAACCAATGTAACCGTATGTAACCAAAGACAAAGAGCGTGTAACCCAAAAATGAAAGGCATAACAACAAAAAAAATCAGATTCATCGTCTGTCTTTTCAGAAGAATAATATGTAACCGATGTGACCAAAGACAGAGCGTGTAAGCATGTAACCCAAAAATGAAAGCCATAAAAAAACAAGCCCAGATTCATCGTCCGCCTTTTCAGAAGAATAGTATGTAAACGATGTAACCAATGTAACCAATGCCATATAGTTGTTACAAATGGACATCTATGTGCACAGATGCGTATTTTGGGACCTACATGTATCTACACCTGAGCGATAACCATTGGGCCTATAGTCACAAAACTTCATGGTCATGGTCCTTAGATAGGGCGATTACAAATTTGTTAAAATGATGTGATTACGTAATCCAAGATGGCCGCCATCTAAAAATAGCACAAATTCTTCTTCTCAAGAACCGCCAACCGTATTTCAAGGTCAAAAGGTCGTTCTTTTATTAGAGATTTCAAAATTCTTCTTCACATGAACCTCTTGGCCCATGGTAGCCAAAATTAAAAGTTATGGTCCATGGGTGAAGCCTTATCAGATTTGTTAAAATGGAGGTCATCGCTAATCCAAGATGGCCGCCGTCTAAAAATAGCATAAATTATTAAAAAATCTTCTTCTCATGAACCGCTAGCCGGATTTGGACAAAACTTGGTAGGAATGATCGATGCACAATGCTCTTTCAAAGTTGTTAAAATGGTGACCCCGGGGTCAAAAGTAGGCGTGGCCCGTGTGGTAAAATTGGAGTCAAATTCTATTTTTGACCGAATATGTTCATGTCTATATCAAACCGAAGGTATCAAAGAGGCGATCGCTCTGGTACATTTTTTGTCGAAATTGGATGGTCATGTCATCCAAGATGGCCCCCGAAAGGTCAAACAGGTCGTTCTTTTAATAAAGATTTCAAACGTCTTGTTCTCGTGAACCGCTTGGCCGATATTGGCCAAACTTCATGGTAATGGTTATTGGGTCAAGCCTTTTCATTTTTGTTTAAATGGTGTTCATCGCGAAATCAACGATGGCCACTGTTGAAAAGTAATTCAAATTCTTAAAAACTTCTCGCGAACTGCCAGGCCGATTTTTACGAAACTTGGTATGAATGCTCGATAGTTAACGCTGGTTCAGATTCCTTCAAATAGTGGACCCTGGGTCAAAAATGGGTGGGGCAGGAGGGGTCAAGTAGGGGTCAAATGTCACATTTGACCGAATATGGTCATCTCATATATATCAAATCGAAGGTATCGACGAGACGGTGTGGAGGTTTTCTTTTGTCGAAATCGGGTAATTACGTCATCCGAGATGGCCGCCGAATGGTCAAAAGGTCGTTCATTCAATATAGATTACAAACGTCTTATTCTCGTGAACCAATTGGCCAATACTGACCAAACTTCACAGTAATGGTCAGTGGGTCAAGCCTTTTCGTTTTTGTTAAAATGATGGTCATCGCCAAATCCAAGATGGCCGCTGTTGAAAAGTAGGTCAAATTCTCAAAAATAATTTCTTCTCATGAACCGATTTCGACGAAACTTGATATGAATGATCGATAGTTAACGATGTTTCAGATTCCTTCAAATGGTGGCCCCTGGGTCAAAAATGGACGGGACAGGAGGGGTCAAGTAGGGGTCAAATTTCACATTTGACCGAATATGGTCATCCCTTACAGAAATATCAGGTCTCTGGCAACCAATTGCGGCAAGGTTGCGGCAAGCTTGCGGCAAGCTTGCCGCAAGGTCGTATTTCGTATGCAAATGAGCGTTCTGGCACATAGTTGCGGCAACCTTGCGGCACACAGTTGTGGCAACCTTGTGGCACACAGTTGCGGCACACTTGTGGCAAGGTTGCCGCAAGGTTGCCGCAAGGTCGTATTTCGTATGCAAATGAGCGTTCTGGCACACAGTTGCGGCAACTTTGCGGCACACAGTTGTGGCAACCTTGTGGCACACAGTTGCGGCACACTTGTGGCAAGGTTGCCGCAAGGTTGCCGCAAGGTTGCCAGAAGGTCGTATTTCGTATGCAAATGAGCGTTCTGACAACCTTGCGGCACACAGTTGCGGCAACCTTGCGGCACACAGTTGCGGCAACCTTACGGCAGGCACAGTTGTAGCAGTACGTTATATTTGCAGCATATATAGTTGTGGCACATATAATTATTCTGGCCATATATAGACGGACGGACATTTGCAACACTATTATACACCCTTTCTTTGAAGGTGCACAAAATAGACATGTAGTATGGCTCAGTGGTATCGAAGCGGGAGAATATCTATATGTTAGCCGAACTTTTGTTCATTTTATCTGGTCGAGAGTTCGAACCTCACAAAACGCATTACTTTTGTCGATATCATTCTATTATTTTTATGATTGCCTGCTGGATACGGGAATACGTGAATAGGCAATGATTATCACTATTGTTATATGACCTCAATGTGACACGATCGGCGAGAACATACTCCAGATTCTTCATGTACACATATATGAAATGAGTGTGCATTTAGTTATTAGTTTTCTTCAAAGCGAGACTAACGTTCTACATGTAATCTATCTCATGATTAATTAATGTAATTTGAAATAGCAACACACATAAAAAATAAATATGTAATAAAACATAAACAAATCAAAATATATGGTGTATATATACATTGTATGTATGAAAAACTGATTCAAACTCACTACCCCTATGATGGTAGGGGGTATGCGGAATATATTATATCCCTTTGCAAATTGTTTGCAAAAGTGTTTGAAAAGTATGTTCTACAAATATTTGCAGAATATATTCTGCAGTCTGTAGATTTGGAACGACGTGTGCAAACAGACTGCAAACAGATTGCAAAGGGTATGCGCAAGAACTTCAACAACCCTTTGCAGAAGGTTTGCTGCAAATAGATTGCAAACCCTGCATGTGTAATTACTTGGCAAATAAAAAACAATTACACTGCAATTATTTTGCAAATGCTCTGCAAATATATTGCAAATAGATAACAAACACTTCGCAAATAGATAGCAAACACTCTGCAAATACATTGCAAACACTCTGCAAATAGATTGTTATATTACCTGTTTCCAGTCATGAAAGATATTTTACCAAATGTGTATTTGAATCATGCAATATATATATGCTTTTAGTTAATGGCATTTACCTGCTTCTAAAATCAGTTATTACAAATGACGAGTCTGAAAAATTCTACGTTGTTACTGCAGCATTTCTGTCTGAGAATATATATTCTCATATGCCATCGTTGTATTTAGAAAACAAGTTCACATATAACATTTATCAACTTTTACATTTACCTTCTTGCGTTCGGAACCATGGACCTCTCTGGACATTTTCATGCTTTGAATATCTATGAAGACTTAAATTAATGGAGATCTCAGGAAAATGTTTCATGCATGGGTCACAGAATTTTGAAATGCAGATTGCAAATGCCAGTTCACTACTTCAGAAATTTTCCAAGAATGAAAATATGATGCACACTAAACAGGGATCGCACATCTACCATAAGCTATCATATCATATACCATATCCTAGAGGCGATGAACCAAGAACAGGACTGCAAGTTTCCGAGGAAATAATTTATTTTGGTCGATCACACATGCATACCAACATTAACTCAAAGTGAGAAAGATGCTATTTACTCATATATATAGGTTTGAATGTTAATGAAGTTGAACAGTTATAATAGTGTGGGACAGATTGATTGATCATGAACATAAATATGCTACATTTGTAAATGCCCAGATAATGCAGATGTAGATGATTTGTGACCAAAACAAATTGCAAAAAAAACTTTTCACAGCGGATTTCTATTGGTTCCTTAAAATATATATACCCGAAAATATATAGATACAATATAGAGATATAGATAGCTAGTTCATTTGTTTATGAAATCTCTTACTGTAGTTTGGTTGTGTGCATAAATTAATCAATCGTCAAGTGTCTGTCAGTCACAGT
>CM055272.1:28535689-28738614 GCA_029237695.1 Conchocele bisecta
CAAAACACACAATGTATGTGTATGATAAACAAAAATAGCAGAATATAACAGAAACTGAATGAAAACAATTTTTTTTTTCAGTGGTTTGGATGCTCACTGAACAGACTGCACTTCCTCGGTAACAACCTGGTAACACCACTTAGTTTAAACATATTTTATTGCTCTTTTTTTTTTCTACAATTTACAATAATTGTACAATAAACAAATTTCTGGTAACGCCACTGGGGCCTGTTTCACTAAACTTCGTATGACTAAGAAGTTCATAAGTGCAAAATTGAAATCCACAATAACATATCCTCTGACAGATGATTTTGGAAAATGATTCGTGAATGTGCTACATTTAACATGTTTAATGACAGAACCTGCAGGGCCGTAGCCGGAGATAAAAATCTACCGAGGCAAATCTTATGAAACGTGTATCCAGTGGGAGCGCGTAGCGCGACCCGCATCGTAAAAACAAAAAAAAATAGGCAAACAAATTTACCGAGGCAACTGCCTCGGTTCGCCTCAACGTGGCTACGGCCCTGCCCTGTAGGTACAACATTGTAGCTTTAGAGAAACACGTTAACTTCAGAAACAAATTCATAGAAATATTTGTACAAATAAATATTTTTATCGTACAAAGTTTAATGAAACGGGCCCCAGGACAGTACAGTGAAACCTGTGTATAAAGGTCAGCTCAGCTATAGGAAGTGTGGTGGTCTTTGTTCGCAGGCTCATTTGTGTAGTCGGCAGAATAAATTAATTTGAACAAATTTCATGAAATAAAAAGAAGGCTCATTCTTAAATTTTGATAAAATTTAATATTATCAAAAAAAATATTGTTTTTGCGTATTTATAATGGCCGTAAAATTTGGGCAGCTTTCGTGAAACAGACTTGTTGCACGTAGAGATCACCAGATTGCAATATTTTGACATGTTTAAATATGTTTTTGTTTTTTTGTAGAGGCGCTGAAGAAGAGTGTGTTCGTCAAATATCACCTAGAAGAGTGTAACTTAGATAATCTCAGCTTTTACTAGGTCATCTGTCTTTTATATTATCTGTATCTTTATAGCTGAGACCCGGCCATTATAAAATATGGTCACAATAACAACCCATTCATTCCTGGCATTTTGTGACGAACGAGCGGTTTAATACTTTGCAGTTCTGTTAAAAAACTTGCACAGACCAATAATAAACATGTAAATATACCTACTTTGACCTGGATTATTCTTTTATTCCCGTTTTAGTCACAGGTGATTCTAGCGTTTCTTGGACGGTCAATTATTCTTTGTATATACATAAAACACATTTCTAAACAATGCACCAAACAATTCAAATGTGCCCGGGTGTAAATATAATAATACTTAATAATAAGTATTATTATATTTACACCCGGGCACATTTGAATTGTTTGGTGCATTGTTTAGAAATGTGTTTTATGTATATACAAACAATAATTGACCATCCAAGAAACACTAGAATCATCTGTGGTTTTAGTCGCAAAACGCGAGGTCAGAATGAGCTGTTACTGTGACCATATTGTATAATGGCCGGGTCTCAGCTATAAAGATGCGAACATTGGGAATACTATCACTGCCACTGGAGCACTGGAGATGCTTAGCCTTATATTTTTTTTTTAAAGTGACATCGTAAATGTACTAATACAGTTTCTATAATGCCTATGCTATTAATGTACGATATATGAAATATGAAAAAGAAATGTCTAAATTGCATCACTGGTTCAAATAAAAGAAGTGCGCCAAATATGACACTATTTAATTATAATACTGGAAGCTGTAACACATGGTAGTTGTTGGAAGTAGCTCTGCAATACTACATAGCATACTAACATCATGGTAAAGCTATCAATTGTTAAATTTAGTTTCATACACTAACGTCGCCCGTCATAGGTAGTGCCTATTTCATATTACAAATCCGAGTTTGGGTTATGCCGAACATAGTTCTAAATGGTAATTTTGGAAGCAGGTCAAATTGCCCCCAAGTCAAATCGCCCCCAAGTCAAAACGCCCCCATTTTGGTCAAAACACCCCCATCTTTGGTCAAAACACCACCATCTTTGGTTAAAACACCCCCAAAAAACACCCCCATAATTTACTTTTTTTGAAATACGATTTTATTTTGTCATTATTAATTGTATTTGTATTTTTGTACAGTAATTCAGTGGACATGTATGAGCCTTTTTAACATGATAAACAAGTCCGTTTTTTTCAATAAACATGACCTGTTTGATTGTGGTTGAGCCAAATTGGGGACGTTTTGACTAGGGGGCGTTTTGACTTTGGTGAATGAAAACAAAACATAATTGGTTCATCATGTACTTTTTATTTCATTATAATTTGTTTTGTTTCAAATATATATATAATGTAATACATAATAATACATGATCAAAGTAATGCAGGACGGTGGTGCAATAAGGCCAGTGTGTGGTGGAAATCGGTACCATATAAAATGAGAGATTAATTTTTGCATTTGAATACAAATGCAAAAAAGTAATCAATTAACCGTCTTACCAATGGTAACTATTTCCACCTCACAGTGGTATTATGCCAACACCACCCACCAAGCGCCAACACACACATGCACCCGCACACATGTTATAGTTCTAGTATTAGCACAATAGTTTTAGCACAATAGTTACAGAAAAAAAAAGAAGTTTTTATATTGAAATATTTGCACCCGCACACATGTTATAGTTCTAGTTTTAGCACAATAGTTACAGAAATAAATTAAGTGTTTATAGCAATATTTTCATAAAAAGAAGATCATCATAATGTAGTCAATTCATATTTCGTTTTCTCAGTCATCAACAGATGCAGCAGTGACGCGGTGGCCATATATCCCAGAAACTTTCTTCAGCAGTCCAGTCGTGCTGATCTCCTCGGATGCGTATAGATCCCAGGCATGAAACAGCTTCGCCTGCATCGTGCGATATGCCTTTCGCTGGATCCGTCGGAGAGACAACTCCGATACAAGGTGTACTTGTTCTTGGACCGCCCTCGCCTCCCGGTGTAATACGCCGATCAGTAAGTAGAAGGGTGGAGCCACACCGGTCTTGGCGTTCAAGCGACGATGCCGCCCTGAAATTAAATTATTTATGATGATGTGATTTGATGATTTGATGATGTGATAGTCATAAATATCAAAATCGTATTAATCTATCTGTATTTATAGCATGTTATGCAACAAAACATGTTTTTCCTTCCCTACTTTTTTTAACAATGTATATCTCATTTACTTATTCACCACTTTATATTTCTGGTGTCCAAATATCCATAAATTACCGTCAACATCGTTGTTTGTACGGATTGCCTGCCCATACACGCACCACTCGTCGACTGACCACACAGATGAAGAAAACCAGTGGCGGTTGAGATATACTCTAGTAGGGGGGTAATCGGCTCGCTGGTGTTAAAATCGACCATGGACTGGAACGTGGGGCTGATGTGTTCTTTGGGGAGGAACGGCAAACTCAGCAACTTCCGGATGTATGCATGGGTCGCCTGGTCGCTCGTGTATATACTGGGTCGCCAGTCCAAGACTCTGAATAGTAGAATTAATTATCATGAACTTAAAGGTACATGCCCACGAAGCAGGTTACACTGTACTACAACTTTTCATTTTCTGTCATGCCTTGTATGAGCCATATGTCTACCCACTAACTAGTTATTTTTAATTACGGCGCGTGTTAATTGGTGTTAAATCGCATTTTATATGCCGCGACCAGAAATGAGTGAGTGAGTGAATAGGGTTTAACGTCCGCTTTTCTGACATAGAGGTACAAGCCTCAGGGAGTCTACACGCAGACGGGTCAACAGGGTCATGTCCCGTATCCACCTGTCCGAGGGGGGTAAATCCCAACTTCAGAACTCAATATTTACAATCAAAATATATATTCAATCCTGAAATTAGAACAACCTGATCTGGTGCCAGGCCCTCGCCACACCAGGATCATTTATCCAATCCCCTAAAAGTAATAGGATTAGCGCTAATCTTACTTTTATATATGTGCGACCAGAAAGGGTATTTTCCGACCTCGTGCTATTTTTACCAATACGCGTCACGTGACACGGTCAATCATATCACATCTTCGACATGCGCAGTGAAGTATCGGAAGTTGAGAAGAAAAATCTCTATTCGAGTCCAAATCGAAATCTCCACGTAACTCTTTCCATTTGGTGATCTGGTCGCCAATATTAACCACTCTCTCTCTCTGTACTGCCTGTCCCTCAGACATTTCGCCTCTGTTTTGGCCGACGCTGTTTCATACAATCCGTCCTGGATGTTTCGACATGTTGATATTCTTGTTTACATATTGGGAAGCCTACTGGTGCGCGTTGTATACTGCGCATGCGCACCGCAAGCCGTGATGTGAAAGTCGTCGTCCCTGCACATTATCAAATTAGACTGTTACCGCTGCGCGTCGCTAACAGTAAATTGACAATTAATAAATGATTATATTTGTATAGCGGGCACTCGCAATTTTTTTAGAACTGGTGGAATAGTGACATAATTATACACTTATTTAATTCCTATAAAGAACATTTTGTGCCTACTGCGTGGGCATGTACCTTTAACCAATCTGGCTAAATAGACGGCTAGTATGAGCCGGCTCATCTGGGTCTGCACTGTTTGCAAACTCTGGCCACTAGGGCTGAAAGGGTTAAATATAAAGCAAGCTAAATGAAACACCAAACAATTAAAATTATCTAAAAAATTCATATTAATCTAGCTAAATTAAAAATGACTCATTGTGTCCCGTGTAGTATAATTATGGATATATAATTATACTAATTGATCCTAATTATAGGATCATAATTCAACATAGTTTTATATTTACTTTGCCTGTAGTGTATTACCTGTACATGACTCCAAACGGCCTGACCCCAATGAAAGGCACACCCCGAGAGGCTGATGGGGGTGTTTTTACTAATTGATGGGGTTGTTTTGACCAATTCGGGGACGTTTTGACTTGGGGGGCGATTTGACTTGGGGGCGTTTTGACTGTAAATCGGAAATTGTCTGTACCGAGATTGGGAAGCAGTATCACTCTTCTGAACATTGTTTCACGGCACGTGTCAGCAGAATAGACGTACTTCAATAATTAAACGATGAATGACGTGTGCAATCTGAAATCATCTGAAATGTTTCATGGGCGCATCCATTGTTGTTCTTGTTGTGGTTCGTGACTCGGAGAAAATTCATAAAAGCCGGTACCTCCCAGAGAAAGGCCGGTACTTCCCGGTACCTTCCTAATTAGCTATTGAGAGTTCCCGTCGCTGTATGTGGTTTTAGTAAGTAGATGCGAAATCAGGCCCATCAGATTTATTATGCTTGACGAATAAGCATGTAATTAATGTATTTTTTTCGCTCCTGTGGGCCAAACTGACCATTATACATAAAGTGGAACTCGGTAACATGAATTTATATACTGTGTTAATGGACAAATTGGTAACACGATTTCATATAATAATTTCTACTTATATGAAATCGTGGCTGACGTGACAGGATATATACTGTATCTGAGTAATACTAATATGTTACCTATATACATATTTCTTTATATTTGTTAATGTATTAAAATATTTCTATACATTATATATATATATATAGGGGCGAAACGTTCCGGTGCGAACGGGAATAAGGGTGAAACGAGATTATGAGCGAAACGACTCGGGACCGTCCATATCTTCTCCTCCCCGCACGGCATGTCCTTCGACAAGGTAGACAGGTACAACGCATTGGCGTCGTACCCAAGCACCGCCTTGCACATCTTCTCCTCCCGACTCCCTATACCTAACCCCTGATCGTCGACCTGCCAGACTCGGCGTATCTGGAGAACACTATGGACGGACCACCAACCAACCAACCCATCCTTCATCATCGCGTAAGTCTCTTCCTTCGGCGACCACAGCTCGGGCGTGTCCGCCTCATTATCGATCGTCCCGCGGAGCAGGTAATGAAGGGAAACCCCCGGCAGAGATACCGCATCCTTGAGTATGTCCACCCCTTACCCCTGTAGAACTATTTTAGTCAAGGCCTCCAGGAACGGTCCGACGTCCAAGTCGTTGTAGTGTTGCAACCATTCTTGAAACGTCGTCATCCTCTTTTCTCGGAAGACCTTCTTGCACTCTTTCCACTCCGACATTGACAGTAGGTACTCACCCTTCAACTTCGAGTACCACTCGGGATAGTCCGGCAGCCCCGGATGGTCGAGCTTGTCCTCGCTATTGAACCACTCGTACGGGAAGTGGGACCCTTACCGTTTTACAGTCTTACGCCTTAACCCATCGGTCGTACGTGGTACCGGGTCCCAGATACTAGATGATGTCGAGAAATCTAAACTCCGGGGTAAACAGAAACATCGTCGTGCTGGCCCTCTTTCCGACTATCACTTTATTCACCGTGGCCGCCAACTTCTCGACAAGGTACTGCTGAAATGGATTTCTTATCTCTAACAGGGTGTAAAATGTTGCCATGTATGGCAGGTCACTGGTATAACTTATGGATAACTTATCTCTAACAGTATGTCAGAGGTGGTGATTTGATATGCATGACAGGTTTTGCTATGTATGACAGATTGCTGTATTATACTGAGTATATATAACCTATGGATGACTTATCTCTAACACGACGTCAGAGGTTGTGACTTGATATGTATGACAGGCTTTCTATGTATCGCATATTGCTGTATATACTGAGTATAACATAGGGATGGCTTATCTCTAATATGTTGTCAGAGGAAGATGGTGACATCACCATCTCATATGAGTCGTCTCATTGATAAGTTATCATCCAGTGGAGGAAACACAAGTATATATAGTATATGGTCTCGTGGTTGCCGAAACGGGGGTTGCTGAAAAAGATGTTCCACTCTTCTCATCCAAACCATGCGAGCAGTGGAGGAAAACGCAAGTAGTATATTGGAGACAAACATGATACCACCTCCCTCTGTGAGGGAACCGTGCGTAGCGTGGGGCTCCCAGAGGGAGATCGTATCATTTTGACTCTCATAAATTATACTACTCCGACAATTGTGGTAGATGTACCGGATGATACCGGTCCCGGGTGGTACCGGTACGGGCTTATAGGGATCGCCTGACGGAGTAGTAGCCTGGAACTGCCAGAAATCGGTCACCTAGCATGTTTATCAACATAATTCTTAATTAAAAGACATGTCATAATATTAATGTTATGGTCTACCTTGGTCTACCTTGGTTGAAGGCCGTTTCTTGTAAGCTAGGCTTGTACTGGCCTATTTTAGCGACGTCAAATTGGATAATTGTCTTTGAAACTGGGGGGAGAGCTCAACTAAATCATGGTTTAAAATGTCTGTACAATATTTTCACGTGTTGAACTTGCTGGGTCTCTTCTTCCAGGCGGAGTTGAGTGAATTTTTGAAACTATTTAGTGTGTTCGAATTTACACAATCACTAGGGAGTGCATTCCAGTCTGTGATGACTCTTTGAGAGAATACTTTTGCAACCTCAGTCTGCAGCGGTGTTTTTGAAGTTTGAGATTATGCCCCCTTGTTGTGTTCAGATTTGCACTTTGAAAGAAGTCGTCCTTGTCGAGATTATCGATTCCCTCCATGATCTTAAACACTTGAGTCATATCTGCCCTGTCTCTTCTGTATTGTAGAGTCGGTAATCCGAGCAGTCGCGATCGTACTTCATATGGTTCATTCATGTAAGACTTGTTGTAAGACGTTTACGCGTAAAGAATATCTACGAAGGCATCTAGCGAGACGTAGAAAAATTCCTTGTGTCCCCCCACAATTTCAATGCCCCAGATGCCCTTGTAAATTCATTAGTGCCCAAACTCTTTGTAGACATAAGCAACTACACTGTCAGGTGGCTACAGGTGAACGTGGTAGACTAGAGCTGGTAGAATTAGTTGCTGATCTGCGAAATAAATTAGCTATATTGGAGGAGAAAAATGGGGTGTTGGAATATAAACTATTGCGTGAGGACGCATTTAAATCGGAAACTTATTAGAAGAAATTCATAAATTTACTGTTGAAAAAACATGATGTATTTATGACAACGAGACAAAAATAAATCCTTTTTAAGACTATCGTTTCATCTGTTCAATTGGACGTGAAAACAACATATTGTATTTATGACACCAATTTTGGATTTTTCGGGGTGGTGGGAACAATTTCCTCGTTAACCAATTTGTACTTTTTCGGGGGTGGTGGGAGTAGTATAAAGGGGTGAAAATGATGCCACCGTAGGTGGTATCATTTTGACTCCCTTTATACTACTCAGACTTATTATCTAATTAATAATAGTGTGTAATAGGTAACATATTTTCACATCTTGTGTGCTATATTACATGTGCTAGCATAACAATCTTAAAACATGTTTATATTGTATACAAAATTACAATCGTATCCCGTCTTTTTAGTTACATTAAATACAATGCAAGTGTCAGTGAGAAGTTGAAGACTGAAAAAAGAGGTAAGTCGTACTCTATTATTATTATCTATTATTCGTAATTATTGTCAAACCACTTTGATGTGGACGATATTGCTTAATTTCCCCGTCCCTGTCAATGAATTGTTAGCATAGGTATAAGTACATGATCACATATTTAGGATCAGTAGTCTGTAAAAGGTAAAGTTGAAAATTTGTTAGCGTAATTGTTGAGCAATACGACCAAACCAACGCTTTAAGAGACCGACTGTTAATCTTAATTCCTATGTCAAAACACTTTGATGTGGACGATATGGCTGAATTTCCCCATCCCTGTCAATTAATTAACAAAGAAGGTGTTAGCATAGGTATAATTACATGATCACACATTTAGGATGAGTAATCCAATCAAGTCTTTAAAAGATAAAATTCAGTGTTCCAATTGTAAGAATTGGGTTCATGCTTCTTGTGCCAATTTAACTGGCGGAGATCTTAAGTCGTGGTCCTTCCACTCGTTGAAGTTCAGATGCCATTGCTGTGCCTTTGATGGGGACATGTACGATTCGAAAGCTGCATTGTCCAGGTAAGAATTGTTTACCAGTTTGTGAACAATGTAGATAATGAGCATTTTAAATCTTGACAATCTCGGTCTACATGCAACTGTGCAGAATTTGTAAGATTTGTACCATTATAGATAATGATCAGTTTATGACCATTGTACATCCTGGTGCAATTTGTATAATGTATGCGATAATCTCAGTGTCTACATTGTTCACGAGTTAATCTCTGTGTAACCCGGAATTTGTTAACCAGGTACCACCTACTGTGAAATATTATTATTGGGCACGCGTATTTGTGTACTTTAGCGAATATCGCCGCCTAAAGGCGTTAATCATGCCACATGTTAAACCAGTGTAGATAATGATCATTTTAAATCTTGACAATCTCGGTCTACATGCAACTCTGCAGAATTTGTAATATTTGTACAATTATAGATAATGATCAGTTTATGACCATTGTACATCCTGGTGCAATTTGTATAATGTATGCGATAATCTCAGTGTCTACATTGTTCACGAGTTAATCTCTGTGTAACCCGGAATTTGTTAACCAGGTACCACCTACTGTGAAATCTTATTATTGGGCACGCGTCTTTGTGTACTTTAGCGAATATCGCCGCCTAAAGGCGTTAATCATGCCACATGTTAAACCAGTTGTACCATCTTTATCACCGCGACATATTGATCACAATGACGTCAGGTTGTCCGTTAATTTTCATTAAATATGCGTTAAAATTTTCAAATACCTAATATCTCTATAACCGTAAGTCAGAAATAATTATTTATCATCATCCATATTCCATATTTTCATTCTATATGCCATCCATGCGGCCCTAATGCCTAAGATCAGTATGTAAATAGTTTCTATATTACATGTGCTAGCATAACACTTATAAAAACAATCTTACAACATGTTCATATTGTATAAAAAAAAAATACAATTTCAATCATATACTTCGTCTGTCTCTTTCGTTACATTCCGTTAGTGTCAGTAAGATACCCACCATTATTATGTCGATATAAATATGGATGACGGCGACAGTGACACTGGAATGGAAGAATTGCCGGGATAAATCATACCAACCTGTAACCGAAATAAGTTGAAGACTCCGAAACAGGTAAGTCATATTTTTTTTTTTTTTTCAATTTGTCATCAAAAGTCAACATATCTTTATCATATTTGAAACAAATTATTTAATCATTATAATATGACTGGCCGATTACGACGCCTTGCATACATATACTGTACACACACATGTGTTTTCCGGTAAATCACGGACATCGAGTCAGCGAAGGTGTTTTCCGGTAAATCGAGTCCACGAATGTGTTTTCCGTTAATATATATCACGCTAATCTGGAATCTGGAATATCTACACCAGACAGCATCATATTTGAAACACAATGTTTAATCATTATAGTAATTATAATAATTATTATACCATGCCTAAGATACTATTATTATCTATTATTTGTGAGGAACAGACTATTAGTACTGTCCATTCTTAACTGCGAGTGTTTTCCGGTAAATTTCACAGTCGATCTGAATTTGGAATTAAACACCAAACAAGAGGATCCTAACTCATTTTATTTCAAACAAATAGTTTGTAATTAGTGCATATATATCTCATAATATAGTAAACAAACCATTTATCACACGACAAACACTTATTGATGACATTATATAGTGATTTACAGGGGTTTCCGGTATTTCGGTGGTTTTCGGTAAATAAGAGGTTTCCGGTAATTCCAGTGACCCCATTTCTGATGTTTTTGACGAGTTTTGTCGCTCTACGCTGTACATTTTCTAGTAGCATAATGTCTTTCTTTAAATATGGTGACCAGATAACTGAACCGTACTCCAGATGGGGTCTCACTAGAGTTTTATATAATGGGAGAAGCATTTCCTTGTCCATAAATGTGAATGTTCTATTTATGACGCCGATCATTCTGTTGGCTTTCTTAACTGAATTTGCAATATGTACGCTGAATTTCATATCTTTTGTGAATGTTATTCCTAAATCTTTTTCTTCTGCAACCGGTGTAATTATAATGTTCTGACCATTCTCATTCATGTAGTATTCTCTATCCATGTTGTTTCTTCCAAAGTGCATGCATTTACACTTGCTAGCGTTAAACCGCAACTGCCATAAATCTGACCATGAGCCTAAAGATATTAGATCGTCTTGTATTTTATCACAATCTGAGCTGTCTTTAATTGTCGAGAATAGTTTGGTATCGTCTGCGAATATTTTCACTAGATTTTTCACAATGTCTGGTAGATCGTTTATAAAAACCAAAAATAACACAGGCCCGAGTACTGATCCTTGTGGCACTCCAGATACAACGTCTGCCCAGTCTGATTTTTCGCTGTTTATAACAACTCTTTGTTTCCGGTTCTCTAAGAAGCTGCGTATCCACTGTAGTAGGTTACCTCTAACACCATATGCTCTGAGTTTACTTAGTAATCGTTCGAATGGAACAGTGTCAAAGGCTTTCCTAAAGTCCAAGTAAATTACGTCTATACACTCGCCCCTATCTAATATTTCGGTCCATGTTTCTAACACTTCCAGTAGCTGTGTTACACACGAGTGACCACCGCGGAAACCATGTTGGTGAACTGAAAACAGACTATTTGTGTCCATATGATGCATAATTCTCTCTTTGATTATCCTTTCTAGTGGTTTACAAGCTGTCGCCGTTAAACTTACGGGTCTATAATTTTCAGCGAGTTTCTTATTTCCTTTTTTGAAGATGGGTGTAATGTTTGCCTTCTTCCACTCTGTTGGAACTGATCCAGTAACTAGGGATATGTTAAATAATTTAGTCAATGGCTTACATATTGTGTGTCGTGTTTCATATAAAACTTTATTATGTATTCCGTCAGGTCCTGGAGAATTTTTGGTGTCTAGTTAAGATAGATGCTTCAGAACTGTGTCTTCTGTAACATTGATGTCACACAATAACTCTTCAAATGGACGATCTTCCAATCTGGGTATATTTGTAGTCATTTCACGGGTGAACACACTTGTAAAAAAGTTGTTTAACACATTTGCCTTATCCAGGTCTGATGATGTCAATATATTGTTGTCCATCATTAAATCACATATACTGTCCTTTGTCTTGGTTTTAGACTTCACGTATCGCCAGAATGCTTTGTTGTCATCTTTTATATTTACAGCTAAAGATTTCTCGTAATCTAGTTTAGCCTCCCTAATTGTGTTTGTGGTTTCATTCCGCTGTTGTGTATAGCTAGAATAGTTAAGTTCACTTCTGCAGTTCTGATATTTTACCCATGCTCTTCGTTTTTTGTCTACCGCTTGTGCTGTGTTTCTAGTCATCCATGGTTTCCTGAATGTTACTCTACCTCTGGAAATAGGTATATATGACTTCATGGCTTCGTCGATTTTCCCCGAGATGAGGTTCCAGTATCCGTCTACTGTTGGTGTGACATCTTCCCAATCTACATTCTGCAGGCTCTCGTTTATAGCATCATAGTCTCCTTTATAATAGTTAAGTCGTTGAGGACCTGCTTCATGTAGCTGAGTATAACATACATATTCAAATGTTAATAGACGGTGGTCGCTCCTTCCCAAGCCTGGTGAGTATTCGAGGTTTTCTACCATCAATTCTTCATTCGTTAGAATCAGGTCGAGAATGTTGGCACTCTGTGATTCACGATATCTTGTGGGTTCTAGTACATGTTGAGTTAAGTAAGTGTCTTTTATTACTTCCAAAAATACTGAAGTCTCACTTTCAATAGGCAAAGTGCAATAACCCTCTGACCAATTAATATCCTTATAGTTAAAGTCACCTGCTATTAGCACATGCGAGTAATTAATATTTGCTGCTGCTTTAAGCAAAATGTTCAATTGTCTGTTATTATCAATGTTACTTCGATCCGGACTTCTATATATACATCCCACTAACAGTTTGTCGCTTCCACTCACTTTAAGTTCGCACCAAATTGATTCTTCATAATCATAGTTATTAAGAATATCAACACTTAGTCCCATTAAACTCTTACGAATGTAGATTGCCACTCCTCTGCCAGTAGTGAAGCTTGGAATAAATAAGTCATAATCACTAATTTCGTCGTCAATTTTCTCCAGGGGTGAAGTAGTATTCTTAGGAAATATCTCAAAGTGACTAAAATGATGTATGGCCTCTTTTGTTTGTCCGGACTGTGCCTCTTACCTATGCATAAACGCATATCTCTTTCACACATATGCCTAAATCATCGGTGAAAAAAAATAATTTGATAACTCAACTGCATAAATTGTCTCTCACTTTTGGCCAACACCTGTACATTGACGCCGCTTGGCATGTGCGTGGGCCCTGGAAAATATCCATTTTAGCAGACGGTGAATGAAAAAATTGATAAACTTGTTATTTTGAGGATTGTTTTGGTATTTTATGAATGGGAACTTTTGGTTATAGTGAAAATGCATTAAATTAGGACTTGGCATGATTTTATAACAGTTATTACCTTTCTAATCTCCATTTTCACGCAGCAAACAACTTTGACAGCTCGGTAGTCAGCGTAAACAATGTGGTGCGCGCGCAACCAGTGTTGTCGTAAAAAATAAGCAATTTTTTTTGAAATCTCCGGGGCCGACCGGAAACAGGTAATGACCGATTTCTGGCAGTTCGACGATACTTCCTGGTTTGATATAGTTTGATAAAGCTACATTTTGTCTATCTATCTTTTCATCCTTTTGTCAGGTCATATGTCATAGCTTTAAGACAAAATGAGCACAACACTGTTAGGTGAAGGACAGTCATACCATTTTCACTGTCTGTATAACTATGCCAAAGGGGGCCCATTCTCTAAGACGGACGACACAAGGCAGTCCACCTATTTCACCGAAAAACTCGTTAGCAAACTTAGTGGGTGGGGTTATACTAAGGCATATTACTATGACAGGGATTCAGTGCCAGGGAGAAATAAATTCGACGAACAGTTTCGAATCATTGAAGAATCCAAGTGGACAATTGTCGTGTTGACTCCGGATTTCCTGACGAATTGTTGGACGAGATATTGCGAGCAGTTGGCATTACATCATCTTCTGGACCAAGATTCCACCCATCTGCTGATTCCGCTCGCATTGAATCTGAGGCAAACTGCCATACCACGCGAGCTTTGTTTACAAGATGTGTTATACTTTGATGAGAATTGGGAGGAATGTTGCGATGATGAGTGGAAAAGACTGCGTATAGTAAGTCAATATTAGTTAATAGATACTGCACAAAAAGATACCAACTGGCAGGAGGCGGCAGCACAATTTACCCAACTCTACCCAAATCTTACCCAAATCTACCCAAATCTACCCATTTTGGTCAAAACGCCCCCATCTTTGGTCAAAACACCCCCATCTTTGGTCAAAACACCCCCAATTTTTTGTTAAATACGATTTTATTTTGTCATTATTAATAGTATTTGTATTTGTTTGTTTATTGGTGTTTGACGGCCTATCAACAGCTAAGGTCATGTAAGGCCGGGCAAATGGGTTCAATCCCGTTTTAACCTGCTGCATTGGGGGGAAAATCCCAAAATCCGAACAGAATAATTACATCGAGAAACATATATATTCAGCCCTGAAATTAGAATAACCTGACCTAGCTGGTGCCAGGTCCATACCGCACCAAGTCACTTGGCCCCTTCCCCTAGAATAGGATTACGAATAATCGCAATACTCACATAAGGGGTATCACCAGATTCAACTGTCACATACAAAATGCCAAAGACGTATGTGAGGGCCAAACCAAGTCTCAAGTCAGGATTCCGGTAAGGATGAACCCCGATTGTTAAATTACCCATCGCGTGCTCCCACCTGCCACCCACTGCCTCAACAAGGGATTGTTATAAGATGGCTACACGTCCTGGCGGGCGACAAGCGGCTTGCTTGTACACGATATACAGTGAGTATGTACAAGATGGAAAACAGTGTAGACCCTGATCAGACTGTGATTGCAAATTTCCCTAGAGGTATAGCCTAGCTCAACAAGTGATTATGTACAAGGTGGTTACACGTCCTGGCGGGCGAAAACGGCCTGTATACGGTCGACACCTTCACACCGTCTCCTTGTATGTCAACATTAGAGAGGTTCTACAGTTTTTTATTTGTATTTAAATTAAAAATCATAATTCCCGTTTAGCATGTTTAGCCATTATAAAGTGGATTAGTATTAAGTTTATCGCGGTACTCTCCCTTTATTTCGTATACAAATATTTCCATCAAAAAAATTAAAATGGGCCCTGGTATGAGCAAATTAATGACACACATTATGTAAGTACAGTCCAAACATCGTTATTATGATGTGTATAGCTTTATTTATTAGCACATATGATATAGTAATTATATGAAGATTTGGGTAAGATTTGGGTAGATTTGGGTAAATCGTGCCACCCGGCAGGAGGTGCCCATTTTGTTACAATGTAACGGTGTAACCAAGGATATTTTCCCCAGTAACTGACATATACTATTGATATTTTCTGTTTTATTGCTTATTTTCCAAAAAAAGTGGACATGTTTTCTAGTTGACCGTAACAATGCTAAAGTGTGTAACTGTAGTACAAGGCCAATTCTGGTAGTGCACAAATGGACACACCCAGTGTGTCTGGTCAACTAGTGCATACAATCAAGTCTGGCTACCCATTATTCCTACACACTATAGAAAACAGACAACCAATTGATTTCCCATAGACCCACATTCACACAAACATGACAATCGCAAACTACCTGCGACAAAATCAATTTTGTTACTTCCATTCCTGGAGTCAGTGACCTAAGCCGGTTCTAGATCCATGTCAAACACGGGGTCATCAGGGTTCAATCTAGCTCCAAATTTTAGGGGGAAGTCACTTCCCCCTCCAGGGAATTTAGGGGGAAGTGGTGGAATTTAGGGGGAAGTGGGAGAAGTGTGTTTTTTTCTCCATAATTTGCAAAGTATGTTAAATGTTGTCGTTGTCGGTTATCGGCAAAGACAATTTAACTGCACCCGATAATACAGATAATACAAATAAGACCAGGCATATTATTTAGCAATAATTTTATTTTAACACTACAGTATATAAATTCATGAAAATGTTAAAAGCAGTATATTTTATTGCTCAAGACCGTCAACAGACAATATCCCCTATTATAATTAATTTATATTAACCAATTAATATATGTAAAATGATATAAAACAATGAAATTATTATTTCTCACAAATTCATTTTTAAGTCCGAAACTGTGTGGGGGCGACTTGCTCGGGTGTCTAGTTTTTCCGTCATGCGGGTTGATTTCCATGAGTTATTTCCCCTTTTTTGACGGAACCGTCTACTTTCACTTTCAAAATCTCTATCTCATCCACACATCAAGTCGCACACAGAAAAAATTAACCTGCATGTGTAGAGCATGCAAATAATATAATAAAATGTTTGGCACAGACATACCTTTCCTGCAGCATCTATTTTATTTATCTATCCGTCATAATAATAACAATCAATGTCGTTGTCCTGAGAATTTACTCCTTGTTGCTAAGCTGTACCAGGATAGGACACAGTCAACTTATGAATAATATAGTAGGTAAATTTGTGTGCAAATAAAGAGAATAACAGATTGAAAAAATAGATTTGCCGCCGTTCTATCACATAGAACTAACTTGGACTTCAGACAGACAACACCTATAATTGACAGGATCTCCTACAGGCTGGACCTTTGGACGTGGGATACTCTCCACGCACACAGGGATATATAGTTAGGAGATAGTGTCCTATTATATAGTCTGTATATTGTCCCATTATATAGTGTTCTCACAATACCCGACATTGGACTCGGCCTAGCCCAGCCTTCACGGGACATGGATTGGGTGTCGTGTCACGCAGGTAACATGTAAGTTTACTATATTGGCGCTGCGGACAAATCGAGCCTGTGCAAAATATAAAAAAAACATGGAATAAAATAGAAAGTTTGGGAGAACTACTTTTTTTTTGGCGGGGAAATTTGTTTTAATTTTTTTTTCTTTCTCTTTAGAAATTTTGTTGGTCTTGTATCACAGGCTAGAACTATAAATACTCATAACCATTTGGTTGTCGAGGAATTTTAAATTTTTGCCCGATTCTATTGTTGAGTCTGGGGCGTCTTTCAACTTCGAGACGGTATTTATCATGTTTATTGCTTGTCATTTTTTTTCTCAATAATTATTCCATAGGCTGGCTTTGCGAAAGGCTGTGGCCTGATTAATTATTGAAAGAGTTGAATTCCTGAATTTTTCGAGAATTGTTGTTTATCACTTCAAGATTAATTTAGGAATTTACAACGGGGAACGGTAATACGGGAACAGCAGTAGTATGATTTGAAAGATTTGCGAGATTATTGTGATCTTTTGAATTATACCACAAAAACAAGACAGAGCAACATCAATAATTCAGATTGTAGTCGGACCTTGAGAAAGGTTAGATCATTATGAAGTATTGAGTTTGCAGATTTATTTAATAATTAAATGCTTGGCGAGTTACATAAAGTGGCTTATACCAACTTGTAATTATTAAAAACTTGGTAATTCATAATAGTAGTTAGACCTTGCGAAAGGTTAAACCATCATGAATTATCGAGTTAGCAGAACTATTTAAGAATTAAGAGATTGGTGAGTTACGTATAGTCGCTTATACCAACTTTTAATTATTAACTGTCACCGGCGGCCCATCAACTGTCAAGGAGAAGAATTCACATAAGCTTTTACGAAGCTTGTTTTCTAATCCTTTTTATCACTTGTCTTGTATATATATATGTAACCTGCTATATATGAAATAAAATATTGTTTAAACTAATTATTAAAAACTATGTATATAATTCATACAGTAGTTGGACCTTGCAAAAGGTTCAACCGTATTGAATTATTGAGTTAGGAGGGGTGCTATCATTTCCATTTGTAATTGAGAGGGAGGAAAGGGCATATCCGAAACATAAAAACTTAGCGAAAGTCGTTGTTTCGTATTGACAATGGATAATGCAACACATGCAGATCTAATCTCTGGGAAAGAGCACGCCGCCTATCCTGGTTGGAATCCCATGATGTATTGGATGGCCGATACCAACGCCTCCCATGCCACACCCCATGATGTATGGATGGCCAACGCCTACCATGCCTCACCCCATGATGAATGGATGGCCAACACCTCCCATGCCGCATCCCATGATGAATGGATGGCCGATACCACCACCACACCAACCTCACCCCATGTACCACGCTGGACCACCACCCAACCGGTGTATGCAACAGCCTGAGCGCCCAAACGACAGTGCTATTGATCCCCAAGAATTCTGCACCATCTCCCAAGACAATGATGAGTGTCTTGATGACTGGGCAGATAGAATCACCAGGATCGCAGAGGTGACATTTTGGGCAGAGGATAGGGAGTATTTATTGTATCAGGCTATAGTCCAATTCTGCTTGGGTGCGATAGACAGAAAGTCTGGAAGCAGAGTACTTGACATGAACCCAAGTTCCATTGAGCAAGCTATCTACAAACTAAAATATATCAGGCTTTGCAACAAGAGTAAATGCTCATCCAAACAGACCAAGTGCTCTGGAGCCAAACTGGCAGAACGTACTGACGAGGTACCGGTATCAACATCACGAGGGAAAGAGCAAAATGCTCTGACAACATGCAAGGTTATCTCGCCTCTAAATCATGTACACACACACTCTGATGATTTGCCATCAAGCACATCCCGTCTATATTCCGATACATTGTGCCATACTGGTTCTACCCAGTCAAAAACATGCCAGACAGACCCTTTTGAATGTACAAAACTCTCTTGGGATTCCAAGGCAAATTACACCCCAACAGTCAATTGATGAAGGTTACTTACAAAAAGGGTCCAAAAACTTCACATTGCAGGACACCACATGTGCAGTTGGCCAACAAACTGTACGCATTCGTGCCAAGGACATCACGTTGCAGCACTCCGTTGCAGGCGACAAACATCTACCGGGCTGCACGAAAGTTGAACTAGCTGCAATATTCCAGACCACAAGTTCTACAGACACTCGCACAAATGCAATGCTCATTGCGGATATCAGGTACTTGCGTTAAGCCATCACAGATGGATAAGCAAGATACGACGCTTGCTACCAAGCTGTGCAGAGCAAATTATCTGCTGACATATATGCTCCAAACAATAGAAGCTGAAGGTGCATGCAGCAGCGACAAATTTATCGGCACAGCAGATATGGTCTTGCATACATGGGGAGCAGAAATAGCTGCACCAACCAGAACCACAGCCCACACTGACGCTGATGTAGCCCGAATTGGACACACATGCATGACTCTTGATGCAGGTACACAAACTAGAGCTAATGACACGGATCAACAGCAGCTGTGTACTCTGGCAGCAGGAAATCAATATGTAGGGGTACAACACAAAACAGTCAGTAAACTAACATCCCTGGTACTTACAGCGTCACAAAGTACACACAGCATTGTCACACCCAAGTTTGAGACAACTGCAGGTTCACACTCCGACTTTGTACCACCAGAATGGATTATGAAGATGCTGGAGGAAGCTGGAGTACCCCTTTCACTACCTGGAGGTACGGACAACAGTGGTACATGTGGAGGGTGTGGCCACCATCACACAGCCCCAACAACTAGAGCAGAGATACAGCAGAGATATCTCATCTCGGCTGTGGAATGCCAGTGTAATGTTTCTGCACCAATGCCTGTTAGCAGCCATACAACGGTGCTGCAGGAACTTGGACGACATCTTCTTCACATACAGCACAATGGCCTAATGTATAGGGTACAGCAGAACTACCAGTATTTAACAATGTTTATACCACACTCCCGGGACCACCACCAAGCCGTGATTAGAGTTAGTGTATATCCAGCCCTGCGAAGGGAATATATTACATGGAACTCTTGTAGATATGGATGGATTGACCTCCAGCTACAACCTGGGTTTCAATGTGTGTCCAGCACTGCGAAGGGAATAAACGGCATTGACCTACCTAGTGAGATGGAGGCTCGAGATATAACAGTGCCGGTGACAGAAATGGTAAAAGTGTCTGGCCAGTAGTCTGTTATAAATGATTAATACATTTGCAGGTGGGTAGTAGTCTAGTGAAATAATCTAAATCTCACTATGCCGTTACCCTTAACAGACAGTGAGCCGACACCAGGCAAGTTGTTTGCTAACCTGTGCTTTTCAGACTAGTAAGCTGTTTTCTACTTTGGTACTTTGCTAACAGGAATCCTGATCGTGGTCGCAAATACCTATTACCGAGTACCAACTAGGCCAATAATCCGCGAGAATATACAATAAGGTGGATTACAAAATGGAGGAATCGGGAACCAATGGCGTCTGGGCATTACGGAATTACATCTCGCATCTACCCACAGACGATAAGCACAAACAATCACAAAGCTGTTTGAAATGTAATTGTACTTCATTCATGTAAAAAGTCGTTATTTAACATTATTCTTCTTCCTCAACACTTTCACAATAATGGCACCTGGCACTAGATCAGGATATTGTGAGTGTACTTTCACACAAAAACTATAATGGATTAACTAGCTTCAAGACTGCTGAATATGACATATCATTAAACATGCTTCATCTGTTCCTTTAATAATAAAGTAGGGAGAAAGTAGTACACCAGGGATGAGTCGAGATGTGATCCCCAGGCTCGTGTGTAGTCTAGTTCGAATCACAATGGTGCAACTGCTACTCTCGGGCCAAGGGTAACATCATCGACGTTGACCCCAAGACCACTAGAGCGGATATGTCGTGACGTGATCCCCAGGCTCGTCTGGAGTCTAGTTCGCATCACCGTGGTGCAACTGCTTCACTCGGGGCCAAGGGTAACTTCGTAGACGCCGTGACCCCAAAACCCCAAACCCACTCACCAGAGGATACGTCGAGATGTGATCCCCAGGCTCGTGTGGAGTTTAGTTCGCCTCTCAGTGGTGCAAATGCTTCGCTCGGGCCAAGGGTAACCTCATCGACCGCTGGACGACACACCAGCGGACATGTCCGGCAGCTATCAGATCTCCAGGCTTGTGTGGAGATCTGTTCGCATCACTGGTGACTTCTTCACTCGATTCGTGGGAAGCTCCATGGACATTGCGAGACATGAGAGAGTATGTAGTCATCTCAAGCTCTGCGAAGAGTACTGCGTGTCAGACTCATACTCAGGTTATAAAGGTTATCGTTGCATGTACATATCCAATATACACTATCCCAATAAATGTCTCTGACTCCCAGTTCTAAATACAATCCAGTCCTACCTCCCAATAAGTGTCCACTAATTCACACCTGCATACGTGTGTCTGTCATCCTGATAAATACCGATGGCTTCCATTTCCATATTGACTAGTCACTCTATGCTTCCAATCACTCATTGCTTATTCATTCTATTCACTATGTTCTCATTCTCAGGGAACCTAATTCAGTTCTGGCAGGAGCTCGAGGTGCCCATTTTGTTACAGTGTAATGGTGTAACATTGTAACGAAGGATATTTTCCCCAGTAACTGACATATACTATTGATATTTTCTGTTTTATTGCTTATTTTCCAAAAAATTGGACATGTTTTCTAGTTGACCGTAACAATGCTAAAGTGTGTAACTGTAGTACAAGGCCAATTCTGGTATAGTGCCCAAATGGACACACCCAGTGTATCTGGTCAACCAGTGCATACAATCAAGTCTGGCTACCCATTAGGTAGCAGTGACCAGTTAGCCGCCAGTTTCGTATAATGAAACAGCAGCAGAACACACTTGGCAGAACACACTCGGCAGAACACACTTGGAATTCAGACAGACAACACCTATAATTGACTGGATCTCCTACAGGCTGGACCTTTGGACGTGGGATACTCTCCACGCACACAGGGATAGTTAGGAGATAGTGTCCTATTATATAGTCTGTATATTGTCCTATTTATATATATAGTGTTCTCACTTGTATTGGTACTTGTAGTACACTTTACATGTGCATATAACCTGTACCCAACATGACCCAATACCCGACATTGGACTCTGCCTCTGGGCCTAGCCCAGCCTTCACAGGACATGGATTGGGTGTCGTGTCACGCAGGTAAGTTTACTATATAATGTATGGGGAAATACTGTAACAAAGCGTAACAAGATGTAACAGAGTTGCATTATATAATAATCTGCACATATTCATCGTTCCACTGTAACGACTGTAACGAAAGGCCACAAAAATTGGTCCTGTTTTCTAGGGGACTGTAACAATGATAAAGTGTATAACTTATGGGGAAATACTGTAACAAAGCGTAACAGAGTTGTATTTTAAAATATCCTGCACATCTTCATCGTTACACTGTAACGGTGTAACGACTGTAACGAAATGCCAAACAAATTGGACATGTTTTCTAGAGGACCGTAACAATGCTATAGTGTGTAACGTATGGGGAAATACTGTAACAAAGTGTAACAAGGTGTAACAGAGTTGTATTTTAAAATATCATGCACATCTTCATGCATCGTTACACTGTAACGGTGTAACGACTAGCAAAAGGCCAAACAAATTGGACATGTTTTGTAGAGGACCGTAACAATGATTAAGTGTGTAACGTATGGGGACATACTGTAACAAAGTGTAACAAGGTGTAACAGAGTTGTATGTTAAAATATCCTGAACATCTTCATTGTTACACTGTAACGGTGTAACGACTGTATCGAAAGGCCAAACAAATTGGACATGTTTTGTAGAGGACCGTAACAATGATAAATTGTGTAACGTATGGGGAAATACTGTAACAATGCGTAACAAGGTATAACAGAGTTGTATTTTAAAATATCCTGCACATTTTCATCGTTACACTGTGTAACGACTGTAACGAAAGGCCATAAAAATTGGACATGTTTTCTAGAGGACCATAACAATGGACCATAACAATGCTGAAGTGTGTAACAAAGCGTAACAAGGTGTAACAGAGTTGTATTTTAAAATATCCTGCAAGTTACTACAGCATTTTTCCATATTTTACATATTCCATTTCCTGGCATTTCAAATTTCATCTTTTATGTATTTATATATTCTGCATATATCATTGCTACAATGTAATATATATTTTATGTTTCGGACAGAAAACAAAATACCTGATTCTTATACCGCATCCATCTTTGTTAAACTTGATACACTGTTGTAACACAGAAAATAACTTCTGGTTTTCACACTGTGTCTTTTCGTTACAGTTGTTACTGTAATATGTGGGAAAATACCTTCGTTACACTTGTTACATTGTTACACCGTAACAAAATGGGCAGCTCCTGCTAGTTGGTATCTTTTTGTGCAGTATATGTATATGTCAGTTTGGATGATGGCACACATAGGTCCATATAAGGTGCGTATATGCGTAAATACGCAATTAAAAAATGCAAAAACCCAATTAAAATCAGAGCCAATGCGTACCAAAAAGCAATTAAAATGTCCGGTACGCAATACTTTTTTATCCTGTAGCGTACTCCTCAAATGTATTTTCAGTCTGTCGCGTACTGCTAGATTTGTTCATGTATACAATCCTACAAAATCATCACCGAAGATCTGTGCGGTCGGCCATTCAATGTTTACAAAGTCTGGTCCCGGCTCTAGCTGCGGACAATGTTTCGCTGTATTTCACCGATAACGGCTGGAAACGAGTCTTTGGGTGTATTCGATTTTAACTCCAGGATTTATCGGGAGCGATTCCGGCTCTCAGCGGGAAAAAAATGGGTCCAACTCGATTCTCCAGTAACCAACCACACGGCAGTTGTTTCGAGTACCGTTCAAGTTAATGATCCCAAATCTAGAATTTCCACCCTTATCGCATCGGTCGTTTTTGCCCATATTGATTTTTTGCTTTTGCCGGTATACTGGTATACCCTATCACGTGAGTGTTATCACCAGTTGAGTGCTAGGGGAAAATGAGAGGAAAAACGAAAAAGACTAGATAGAGCAGTAGGCCAAGGAAAGGTAGAAGGAAGCACAGAGAGAGAAAGAAAAAGAGCTCACGCGAGCCGGAATTGAATTCCTTTTTTACCTCTGAATTTGTTGTCACAATCCATGTCATTTACGGAAAATATTACTGATTTTCAAATCAATAATTGTGGAAACAAAACGGCGATGCGACACTATTGTGAACCCGAGATCCAGGCTCATTACTAGTCTATTTTCTTAAATACAAATCGATGTGAAACTGCTTGTTTCGGCGACCCCCCGAGTCTACTCCAGGAGATGCAACGAAAAACGTCCGTAGACATTCGTAAACGACTATACGACTATCCGCACGGATAAAACAAATGCTACAGTGGAATTGGTTCTGGGGGGGGCGGGTCACAGCAGACATTTTATTATTTTGAATGTGTCGGGTTTATATTTTACATGTGGGACAGTATCATAAGTAATAAATTAAAATATGATAACATTATTACTATTTCGACTAACGCACACGTTGAATAAAATGGCGGTCGAATTAACTAAGTTAAAATAGGACGAGTTGAACGGCGCCCGAATTCACCAATTAATATAATTGTAGTAGCGATAGACACTATAAATAACACAATCGGATCATGTCAGATTTTTTCGTAGAAAATTGGTGACGCATGGTGCAACCAAATGGCGGCCACAGCAAACAAACTTGGAAGAAAATCAAAGTACTGAAAGTACTGACTGGCGGGAGACAAGTAGCCACTTGTGAATTTGCATACTCAGAAATTCCTTGTTAGAAATATATTCGATGTTGATTATTGGATGTACAATCTGCAAATTTGGAGAACTTGATCAGTTAGTGGTGTTTGTAAAATACAGCCTGCTCTAAACACAAATAGGTTGATGAAGCAAAGGTGCTTTATGTCCAACTAATAAACCGTTTTACGAGGTATATTGCAGACGTATTATGTGAAATCTTTTCAAAATTATGGCTGGGCGTAGGCCTACATACGTGTATGCTGCATGAACGGCAAAATGTTTTCATGAATTTTGTTTCGCTCACCCAGAGGGTAATTTTTCGAAAATCGCCCGTAAACCACAATATGAAAAAGAAATGGCCTTCGACGTCGCATAGCGACTGCGTGGTACACGATACGGGGGGCGTCTCAATAACAGCAATTTGTTCTCTTCAAAAGTAAAGTTGGGCATGCCAACTATTTTACACATAATGTTGAGCATTGCCGTTGCTATTAATAACTTGCTTTCAGTTCACTCGCTGACTTTAAATGTCACCTGACTGTTGTTAATTGCGAACGCAAATTGAGCCTATTGAGACGTCCCCCGAGGAATTGAGAGCCACTTCCGAAAGTAGACCCGTGCAAACGGCCAGAATCACGATCCCAATAGCGTGGAGACAGTATGTCTCCCGCCAAAAATAGCGAAAGTCCACCACCAATGTTAACCTTATTTCAAATTTATTTTACGACCGATGCAAAGGTGGAAACTCAATCTATTGCACAAGGTACCATACAGTCATTTTGTTGAGCTCTGTGTGTGGAGACCCCAAATTAATCGTAATTGACATTATTGATGAATAATGAATTGCTGTCAAACGTGGTCAGCAAAAAAACAACTGGATCGCGTGTTGCAAAGATCAAAACATTCTTGATGAGCGTCTGCACTGTTTGTCATTCAGATAATGAAACATCTCCCATGATTTTTTGAATACGTGATACTGCTTGTTACATAACTTATAGCTATAAGTGTGCTAGCAGATCCGGAACTACACTGGTCACAAATGCCATAAGCCCAATTACCCTAGTAACAGTTACTTATATGTACTTGGAATCATTGAAAACTCGAACTAATAATTTTGGTGCTCTTATAAGTAAGTGAAGCAGTGTTACCATACACATGTAAGTGTAACACTGCTTCAATTAATTATATGAACAACAAAACAGTACCATTAATACATAAATTAGTACGATTTGTTTGCGAATCGGTTTTTGTAATCAAAATATGGAAATACCCAATTGAAAATAATTGATGAGGTCAACGTTTTTAAAATACCCAATTGAAAATTGAGAATACCCAATTGATTTCAAAAGTATGGAGTAACCTTACCCAATGTCAAATTCCTTATCTGGAGCCCTGGGCACAGGTTGATAACTTGAGTACATGTAGCTTAACCCAAAAATGAAAGGCATAAAAACAAAAACAGATTCATCATCCGTCTTTTCAGAATAATAGTATGTAACCGATGTAACTGCATGTAACCAAAGACAAAGAGTGTGTAACCATGTAACCCAAAAATTAAAGATATAAAATATAAAAAATTAGAATCATCGTCCCTCTTTTCAGAAGAATAGTATGTAACCAAGGTAACCATATGTAACCAAAGACAAAGAGCGTGTAACCCAAAAATGAAAGGCATAAAAACAAAAAAAATCAGATTCATCGTCTGTCTTTTCAGAAGAATAATATGTAACCGATGTGACCAAAGACAGAGCGTGTAAGCATGTAACTCAAAAATGAAAGCCATAAAAAAACAAACCCAGATTCATCGTCCGCCTTTTCAGAAGAATAGTATGTAACCGATGTAACCAATGTAACCAATGCCATATAGTTGTTACAAATGGACATCTATGTGCACAGATGCGTATTTTGGGACCTACATCTACACCTGAGCGATAACCATTGTATAGTCACAAAACTTCATGGTCATGGTCCTT
The DNA here is from genome assembly GCA_029237695.1 of Conchocele bisecta. NCBI lineage: Eukaryota > Metazoa > Mollusca > Bivalvia > Lucinida > Thyasiridae > Conchocele > Conchocele bisecta. The sequence continues at coordinate 28,562,326 of CM055272.1, forward strand.
AGATAGGGCGATTACAAATTTGTTAAAATGACGTGATTACGTAATCCAAGATGGCCGCCGTCTAAAAATAGCACAAATTCTTCAAAAATATTCTTCTCAAGAACCGCCAACCGTATTTCAAGGTCAAAAGGTCGTTCTTTTATTAGAGATTTCAAAATTATTCTTCACATAAACCTCTTGGCCCATGGTAGCCAAAATTAAAAGTTATGGTCCATGGGTGAAGCCTTATCAGATTTGTTAAAATGGAGGTCATCGCTAATCCAAGATGGCCGCCGTCTAAAAATAGCATAAATTCTTAAAAAATCTTCTTCTCATGAACCGCTGACCAGTTTTAGACTAAACTTGGTACGAATGATCGATTTACAATGCTCTTTCAAATTTGTTAAAATGGTGACCCCGGGGTCAAAAGTAGGCGTGGCCCGTGTGGTAAAATTGGAGTCAAATTCTATTTTTGACCGAATATGTTCATGTCTATATCAAACCGAAGGTATCAAAGAGGCGATCGCTCTGGTACATTTTTTTGTCGAAATCGGATGGTCATGTCATCCAAGATGGCCGCCGAAAGGTCAAACAGGTCATTCTTTTAATAAAGATTTCAAACGTAATGTTCTCGTGAACCGCTTGGCCGATATTGGCCAAACTTCATGGTAATGGTTATTGGGTCAAGCCTTTTCATTTTTGTTTAAATGGTGTTCATCGCGAAATCATAGATGGCCACTGTTGAAAAGTAGGTCAAATTCTTAAAAACTTCTTCTCGCGAACTGCCAGGCCGATTTTTACGAAACTTGGTATGAATGCTAGATAGTTAACGCTGGTTCAGATTCCTTCAAATAGTGGACCTTGGGTCAAAAATGGGTGGGGCAGGAGGGGTTAAGTAGGGGTCAAATGTCACATTTGACCGAATATGGTCATCTCATATATATCAAATCGAAGGTATCGACGAGACGGTGTGGAGGTTTTCTTTTGTCGAAATCAGGTAATTACGTCATCCGAGATGGCCGCCGAATGGTCAAAAGGTCGTTCATTCAATATAGATTACAAACGTCTTATTCTCGTGAACCACTTGGCCAATACTGACCAAACTTCACAGTAATAGTCAGTGGGTCAAGCCTTTTCATTTTTGTTAAAATGATGGTCATCGCCAAATCCAAGATGGCCGCTGTTGAAAAGTAGGTCAAATTCTCAAAAATAATTTCTTCTCATGAACCGATTTCGACGAAACTTGATATGAATGATCGATAGTTAACGATGTTTCAGATTCCTTCAAATGGTGGCCCCTGGGTCAAAAATGGACGGGACAGGAGGGGTCAAGTAGGGGTCAAATTTCACATTTGACCGAATATGGTCATGTCATATATCAAATCGAAGGTGTGGACGAAACGATCACTTAGGATCATTTTTTGTCGAAATCAGATAATTACATCTTCCAAGATGGTCGCCGAAAGGTCAAAAGGTCGTTCTTTTATTAGAGATTTCAAACGTCTTCTTCATACAAACCGCTTGGCCATTGGTAGCAAACTTCGCAGTTATGATCCATTGGTAAAGCCTTTTAAGTTTTGTTAAAATGGCGGTCATCGTTAATCCAAGATGGCGGCGGTCTAAAAATAGCACATTTTAAAAAATCTTCTCGCGATTTCAGACCGATTTCTACGAAACTTGGCAGAAATGATCGATGTACAATGCTTTTTATACCCACTTTTTTTGTAAAAAAAAATGGGTATATTGTTTTCGTCACGGGTGTCCGTCCGTCCATCCGTCCGTCCGTCCGTACGTCCGTACGTCCGTACGTCCGTCACGTTTGTTGTAACTCGAAAAACTTTTTCACCTTCATACCTACGCGCCTGATATTTGGTATGTAGCTTCGTTATCATGTGCAGATGCGCAAAGTGAATTCGGATTTTTCATCCGTCCCTCGTACGTCCGTACGTCCGTCACGTTTCTTGTAACTCGAAAAACTTTTTCACCTTCATACCTACGCGCCTCATATTTGGTATGTAGCTTCGTTATCATGTGCAGATGCGCAAAGTGAATTCGGATTTTTCATCCGACCCTCCATCATGGATTATCTCCCCCTTTCGGACTCAGAATTTCCCATTTTTTCCTTGTAACTCGAAAAACTTTTTCACCTTCATACCTACGCGCCTCATATTTGCTATGTAGCTTCGTTATCATGTGCAGATGCGCAAAGTGAATTCGGATTTTTGATCCGACCCTCCATCATGCATTATCTCCCCCTTTCGGACTCAGAATTTCTCATTTTTTCCTTGTAACTCGAAAAACTTTTTCACCTTTCATACCTAACGCGCCTCATATTTGCTATGTTAGCTTCGTTATCATGTGCAGATGCGCAAAGTGAATTCGGATTTTTCATCCGACCCTCCATCATGGATTATCTCCCCCTTTCGGACTCAGAATTTCCCATTTTTTCCTTGTAACTCGAAAAACTTTTTCACCTTTCATTACCTATGCGCTGATATTTAGTATGTACCTTCGTTTATCATGTGCAGATGCGCAAAGTGAATTCCCATTTTTTTTTTGATCCGACCCTCCATCATGGATTACCTCCCCCTTTCCGACTCAGAATTTCCCATTTTTTCCTTCCTGTAACTCGAAAAACTTTTTCACCTTCATACCTACGCCGCCTCATATTTGCTATGTAGCTTCGTTATCATGTGCAGATGCGCAAAGTGAATTTGGATTTTTCATCCGACCTCCATCATGGATTATCTCCCCCTTTCGGACTCAGAATTTCCCATTTTTTCCTTGTAACTCGAAAAACTTTTTCACCTTCATACCTATGCGCCTGATATTTAGTATGTACCTTCGTTATCATGTGCAGATGCGCAAAGTGAATTCCCATTTTTGATCCGACCCTCCATCATCGATTACCTCCCCCTTTCCGACTCAGAATTTCCCATTTTTTCCTTTTTCCTTGTAACTCGAAAAACTTTTTCACCTTCATACCTACGCGCCTCATATTTGCTATGTAGCTTCGTTATCATGTGCAGATGCGCAAAGTGAATTCGGATTTTTCATCCGACCCTCCATCATGGATTATCTCCCCCCTTTCGGACTCAGAATTTCCCATTTTTTCCTTGTAACTCGAAAAACTTTTTCACCTTCATACCTACGCGCCTAATATTTGCTATGTAGCTTCGTTATCATGTGCAGATGCGCAAAGTGAATTCGGATTTTTCATCCGACCCTCCATCATGGATTATCTCCCCCTTTCGGACTCAGAATTTCCCATTTTTTCCTTGTAACTCGAAAAACTTTTTCACCTTCATACCTACGCGCCCTCATATTTGCTATGTAGCTTCGTTATCATGTGCAGATGCGCAAAGTGAATTCGGATTTTTCATCCGACCCTCCATCATGGATTATCTCCCCCTTTCGGACTCAGAATTTCCCATTTTTTCCTTGTAACTCGAAAAACTTTTTCACCTTCATACCTATGCGCCTGATATTTAGTATGTACCTTCGTTATCATGTGCAGATGCGCAAAGTGAATTCCCATTTTTGATCCGACCCTCCATCATCGATTACCTCCCCCTTTCCGACTCATAATTTCCCATTTTTTCCTTGTAACTCGAAAAACTTTTTCACCTTCATACCTACGCGCCTCATATTTGCTATGTAGCTTCATTATCATGTGCACATGCGCAAAGTGAATTCTGATTTTTTATCATTGTTAATTCGCGCTTCGGCAACGACCGCCGCAGGGTACATTGAAATCGAGATTAGCGGTGACCGTTTAATGAAATTGGATCACTAGTTTGGGACGATAATTAATGACCGCTGGCCGTGTTAGACGAGTGGCCGTTGAATGAAAGCGTTTTATATAGCAAAAATGCGCGGGAGGAATTTGAAGTGGCCGCTTAACGGCGGTGACCGCTGATTAAAGGTGACCGCCCGAGCAGGTTCGACTGTATACTGATTATAGGAAAATAAAAGATTAATCTGGCATTATTTTTCAACATAAATCTCAGAATATGCCATATGAAATTAATTTACTGAATATCATCTGAATTTGGTGGGAAAATGGCGTGGTGGTGGAATTTTACTATTTTTTTAATAAAATTTGTTGAAATTAGTGTTAACAGTTACCACTATTAATGATTTTTCTTCAAATATAGGAAAATAAACGATTAATCTGGCATTATTGTTTGGTGTCGTGCAGGGATGATATTAACGGTACATGCACACTCAGTAGGCACAACATATTCTTTATATCAGAGACATTTCTGGCAAAATAAACGTTCTTTCACCATTACCCCACGACCCACGATATCAGGGGCGATAACCGTGTTTCCTTAAAATGTTAACAGACATGACTATTTGAGCGCCGCTGTGCGATTTCCAACGTTAGGCTCAAAATAACGTTACGTCGGAAATCCTGGTTTTCTGACGTCACCATGTGGAGCAGACGACGTTTCAGAATTGAGTCGCTTAACGTCTAACGTCAATTTATTTGACAAACTTAGCTGGGAAACTGAGAGTCGACGATTTCGATCTGAGTAGAAACTTTGCATATAGTTTGATTATTGATTTTTGTATGATTCGTGAGCTCTTGTGTCTCTACTCTAGACTATATAATCGATGAATACCGACTACGTTAAGTACTGAGTATGCCTACCGAATCGTTTCGATGTTTGACAAACGGTTTGGATTCAGGAAGGAACGTAAACCATGTATACATAGCCTACATAGTGTTTCTGCCACCACATACTAGTTTAGTATATAGGCTACTTGTCTCCCGCCAGTCAGTACTTTCAGTACTTTGATTCATGATGCAGACAAATTATTGTTGTTGTTGTTGCTGTTATTGTATGTCTATAATTCAGGCGCTTATTTTTCGCCACAATCTCTCAACAGCCACAGAGACTGGAGGGCGAAGCCGATTCTAGACTAGTTGACATCGCGATCATACATATTCAACATGTATTCCTGAAATAGAAACAGTCTATATCCAATATTTTGTTACAACGTGAAAATAAACTGTTAACTAATTAATATTTCGTCTGAAAATTTGATTTGAGGCGGATTTCACAAGGTTGTTTATACATTACTACAATCCCGAGAGGAGTTGCTTCCCTAGCCGATCGATAAAAGTCAACAGTTTACTGCTGAAGCCATGTGGCCTTGGTGGCCGAGTGGTTGTGTGCTGTGATTTACGGAAGTGGTGGCTGGAAGTTGGGTGGATGACATAAATGTATGATAGGTTTGAGTAATATGTTTAGCACTGTTGTCAAAAATGGATTACTGTGGAAGTATGGAGGGACTGACGTGCGTACGCATTGACGAATAGTGACCTGCTTTGTCCGATCCACTTTGTCCGACCTTCTACATTGCAATCAATGTCATCAGGAACAGAAATGTGACAATACAAATCACCATACCATGCACTGTTACTGGGATAACATCTATTAAGAAATTCAATGCGATGTATTAATTATACATTTTAAGTAAATACATCAAAACTGATGCATTAGTGAAATTAGAAACTGAAACATGAAACCGATTGACTGCTTTTTTGTATATCACAGTATTTTCTGTCACATGCAACCTTAAATGAACTCACATGACATAGTCTCGTGATGTAATACAATATGCCCTTGAAGGGCCTTGATAAATCAGGTGACGTTGCAATCACCGACGTGACTCACTGTGGCTGGGTACAATACAACCCATATTGTCTGGGCGGCTACGTGTATCGAGTCTAGAACATATATATGGCCACATCGCTAACTACATGAAGAGCTCATGCACAGTGAGGCAGGTGACTGTAAACCTCAATTTTGTTACATCCTGATATCAATACTTGTCATACCGCAGATAAGTTTCTCGGCTTTTGATTGGCTAGCTTGCCTGGTCATATATATTATATGACCTGCCAAGGCCGTCGAACATAGAGAAATTGCGATTCCCCTCCGGCGCCTTGCGTCCAATGAAGACACATTTTGAAAGCGTCTAGCGATTGCGAATTGTATTCCTCACTAAACACAATAAAACCCCGAATTGATCAATACAAGTAACAAATTGTACACTCATAACCAGTCTTTATTGTTTATTTTTCCATAAATATTCTTCGCTCATCAAAATATGAGCGAAAAATTAGCCAAAATAACGAAAATTGCTTTTCAAATCTCAACACGCTCGACTTCGTGACACGGCTATATTTATGTCACAAAGTGTGGGTTCCAGGCAAGAAACCGCGGCGTAGCAATGACAGCGAATGTTTGGGAACCAGTCGCATTATTCTAGAGGCGCCAAAGGGAGAGCAGATCGATAGAGCAGAGGAATATAATTTAAATTACACGATATAAAAAAACTGTCATAAAGTCATTTTCGATGGATTTCTTACTCCATATTTAGTTTGTTTTCGTTTAATAAAAAAACAAAATGTTCATTTACGCCTTTATATTAAGACTGACGGTTCTTCCTGAAAATGTTTATACGGCCAAATTACAGGATCTGCGGTATGACAAATACGTTATTGTGATTCTACACAGGCTATATGGTGTAATATTGCCCGTCTGGAGGTATGTTCACCCGAGGCTATGGTGTAATATTGCCCGTTTGAAGGTATGTTCACCCGAGGCTATCGCCTCGGGTGAACATACCTCCAGACGGGCAATATTACACCATGTAGCCTGTGTAGAATCACAATAACTTATAATATAATTTGCACGTACATGTAGCAGCAAGATGTTGATGATTTATCAAAATTTATGATATATCCACAATAATTGTACTTGGTTGCATACATCGGCTCCAAACGTACATGTTGCACCAACACAATATAATTGTTTGCTATGCCCCTGGATATGGTACAACCGTACCAATAGTATAAGATAATATGATCTGCTCTTTATATATGCAATGTACCAATATTATGCGTATGTGATATTTATACGAGTATTATATATATACATGCATATGAAGTTTCAAGTCAATGAGTGAAGCGGTTGAGGAGATATAACATACGTAAAATCTTTAACACAAAGTTTGCAAAAACTTTAACTCGAGCTTCTAAGACATTTGATCTTGACCTTGGACATGTGGGCAGCATGGGTGTTGCGCACAGTGAATATTTGTAGGATGGTAAACATGCATATTAAGTTTCAAGTCAATGATTGAAGCAGTTGCCAAGGCCAATAAAAGGCCTCCAATAAAGTTTTGATGGCATTTTTTGTTATAAATGGGTACCCATGCTGATCAACTTCTATGATATGTAAGCTGTTGGATAGAGGTGGGTACCCCTGCAGATTTGACCTTTAGGTGTAATTCTTTAGGTCATTTAGAGGTCATATTGATCCAAAATTTCTGATTGACATGGGTGTATGAATGCCTGTATATGATTTATAACAGCATTGATAGCCGTCTGATGATGAACTATTTTGGTAGATATATAAATAGGGATTCGGAAAATTCCGAACTAATGAGGAAAAATCATGTCTGAAATTAAAGATGCCTAAGAAACAAGAATATATGTTGTATGTCATATCATTGTTGATATTTAAGCTATTTCAATAGCAATACTGATAATAAGTATATTTTTTGACGGAGAAATTGTTTACAAACATACTGATACCATTTTTCTCAAAGTTACTTTTCGTAAATTCAAGATGGCCACCAAAACAGTACGTTTCATTAAATTTGTTCTCATTTAGCCCATTGCTGACAATGCAGAGAGTTCCCATTAGCATGTCATTTTCATGGAATTTGTGACTAATATTATCCTTCAGTTTGTATTATTGATTAAACTAACAGAACGTATTGTAAAATTGGGACAATTGGAGCTACATTCAAAATGGCCGCCAACTCAATTTTGAAAAGTATAAAATGAAATATCTCTGTAACCCGACGAACAAAAACTAAAATTAAGATGTCTTTTTACAGTTTTCGGTACAACATACTCATTGAAACGCGTATCAGTGATTCTATATTTTATGTACATCTGGTGTCCCGGTGTAATTTACTGACAAATCACACAATTTTTAAGGAAAATTATTTTTGTTTTCAGTAAATAAACTATGTATAATACAAATCCATTAAGAAAACAGTATTTACAATTCATGTTATGTATGTTTAGTTATTATTTTCCGTTGTTGGCATACGTGTGGTCCACCAAATGGGCAAGTCCCGGTCATCAATCAGCACAGTTTACAAGCCCATAATTCTCAAATCTTGTCCATTTGTACTTTACTATACATTGCATCTGAATTAAAATAGTTTAACATTTACATTAAAACTTATTCTGCAATAAAATTTTCTTTTGTTGTGAAAAATACTGACTTTAATGTATCTGTCCCGAGAAATCGAATCATTACCGTTACGCTGAACAAAAAATGTAAAATCAGAGTAACCTCCCTTTTCTACTCTCAGCTACTAATGCAATGAAAACTGTTTATGCACGCGCAATTTATAAATAAATACGGTGGTAACACAACTTAAGTCATTGCCGAGAACGAGGCCGGTCTGCATTCATAATTTTAAGGTTACACATTACATGCATCATTACCGTTCAGGGTTTATACACGTCCATGTGTATGTAGGTCGGCTGAAACCAAAATGAGTGGATAGACACACTTACAACGTTGTATTTGCATATTCTACCTTCATGATGCGTTGTATACAGAGGGGTGAAAAATGGGAGTTTTTAAAGAAAAATCATTACCGTTACGGTCATTTCCGTTAAGAAATTGTGTAACGGTAATGACGATCGTGTAACGGCAATGATAAATTACCATACTAACCAGTCAGTTCATGCGTCAATTAGATATAAACCATGTCCCATCAGTTGTCGGTCAGCAATGGCACATTTATTCAGACCTACAACATTTATATATCCGGATTTAATTAGTAAAAGCTCTGGAACAACAAAAAACAGAAATAGCTTCGAGGAGTGTGGGTTTCTATTGGCAATCACATTAAAAGTAAACATTAACTTGAAGTTATATTGTACAGCATATGCAAAGTATAAATATGTTTGCTATATATGCTGTATTAGTATTTTAAATAAATGGAGAGTCATTACCGTTACGTTTCGTCATTCATTACCGTTACACAAATCATTTCCGTTACGCCCATATTTTTGGAGGCTGTGCTATTAATTAAATGTACCTTTATAACGATGTTTGGTACATGCGGTAAAACTCGGCATTCTGTTACATGCCAAGCTATTTTGTTTTGTTTAACTTTACTGATTCGTATTAAATACATGTTATTGGTTTACCATAAATGAGAAATTCCACGACTTGCTACTAAATTGCTCTGTTTCAAACTAATACAATTAGCTTACCATGTTATTGACACTTGTCTTAATAGATGCCCCTTCAGTTTTATGTTTTATGCCGTTGAAAAGAAAAAAGTGCAAATGTAAAGCTATATTTACGTCATGTAAATTTACGTAACGGAAATGACATTTCTGAGACCCCTGGTCCCCTGAAGTGGAAATAAAATATATAAAATGACGAGAACAATTGGCTATACTATTATAAATGTAACACCTGGACTGTCATCCAATGGAATAAACACAGTTTAATGAATTATTGGTTCTACCTCGAAACTAGAAAAACGGCACCAAGATGTACATAAAATATAGAATCACTGATATATTTTGGTCTAGGCCTTCAAATTCAAGATCCGCCATATTGGAAACTGAAAAAAAGAGCAATGTTTCTGTAGTTGGATAATGTCAAAATATAAATTGTATGAGGTTTCCTCGCTAATTGTTACATGGTATGTGGCAATTTAGAGTTGAGTTAATCATAATTTTAACTAGATGGAATATTTACAAATTCAATGTTTTTTTGGAAAGTACATTGTCTGTGCTACAAAAAACTGTCAAAAAGTAAAAATGTGAAATTCCGACCCTATGGTTGGAAATTGCAAAGCAGAGCTCATTTATTCTATGTAGTTATATTTTGATGTGCAATGATCATACTTTATAATCAGTCAAAATTATTATTTTTTCAGGTGACATTTAATTAGTATAAATAATTAAAAAATATCATTCCTCATTTGAGTATGAAAATAGCCTGATTCCACCGCGAGTTGCTATCAGTAAAATAAATATTACTAAATTAGTTTATCTGTACATGTATATCGGGCACTCGTAATATTTAGAACCGGTGGAATAGTGAGACAATTTAAATACACTTGTTTTAATTCCTACTGAGTGGGCATGTACCTTTAAATACATTAATGTTATATGGCCATAAGCGGAGCAACACACGCTAAGCAACAGCTGAACTACATGTACATAGTCATTAGTATATAACTAAGTTCATTCAAAATGGAAGAACCTAACCGAAATTGTCTTGCTGTCACGCAGGGCAACTTACAGCCCGAAGGCTCACAGGTTATTTTTATGTCAACACATTCAGTTCAGTGAGATACATGTACAACTTTAAAAATCAACTAAATAATTCAAATATCACAATTATATTCGCCGAGACATTTATATTTTGTATGAGAGTTGCCATTCCGGCCAATGTGTAGTGTTTCAATGCCATATTTGTGTGTATTAGAAATGTTTGATGTACCGAGGCCGAAACGGAATGGGTACGAAGTGAAAAGAAGTTACGAGTGGCCAGCAAAAGGTGTCCGAGAAATGGGACGCACTGCTTTTAATTACGTACCGTACAAAACCAGGAGATACGTGGAATCGTTCGTCATCATGTCAACTAAGTAATAGGCATAATCCCCGATTGAATGACGATAGAATGTATACGCAAAATTACATTTCACTATGGAATGTTCGTGAAACGAAATTTGTTTTTCACGGCGCAACACCAATATATTCCCAATATATTCCCAGCAATTTTACCCGCAGTCAGCTTTATTTTCAAAGGTCAGTAACTGTTACGGAGTAAAATCGAAGGTCTGCATCCACTAAATGCGCAAGTTATGAGTTCACTTTCAGAATTACCTTCTAAAATGGATTTTATAAAGTGCAAGCGGGCCACGATACTTGGTGGACGCCATTTTTTTTCAAATCTTAACTTTTTCTTAAAGTTAAGATTGCTTTAAGACTACCCATGAGGTGTCTTAAGTTTTTCTTAGATTTAACAGTGTTTAAGACAATTCTTAGTCGAACTTACCTTTATGAATTAAGACGACCGTAAGTCGAAAACTAAGTCAAAGTAGGAAGTTAAGATCAACTTTAAGTTTAAGACGTGACTAAGATTCTTTATGAATACGGGCCCTGATACGTGGCTGTGACTGGAGAATATGGACATTTTGGATTTGTGACCAGTGTAGCTCCTGTCCTGATCAAATAGCACACGCCTGTTGCCTGATAATGATCTATATTGCTGGTTAGAAGCATGACAGGTGTTTAATTGATGGAATTGTGAACAGTGCAGATCCTGATCAGACTGTGCGGATGCACAGGCTGATCTGGATCTACACTGGTCACAAAACCCATAAGACCCATTTCTCCAGTCACAGCCACATATAAATTTAGAGAATTTATGAGACCAGGGCCCGTTTCACTAAACTTTGTACGACTACGAAGTTTGTATGTGCAACATTGGAATTTAAAATAACGTGTACACTGATAGGCGATGTTAACCCTTTGAACCCGAAAGCCCGCTATAGCGGTTTATGCAAACAGTGCAGATCCAGATGAGCCGGCTCGTAACGAGCCGTCTCATCAGGATCTGCACTTTTTGCAAGTAATTTTCCTATTTCTTAGAACAAAAACACCCCCTTTTCATAAATGGACGAATCTAAAAATCATTTTGTGACCATTGGATTGGTCGGAACATTAGCGTATCACAGTCCATTCCAGTTCCTTAGGGTTGAAAGGGTTAATAAGATTTTGGTGGATTTGTTTGCATGTAGTGATGTGTACATGTAGGTGGAAACTGGTAGAATTAGTTAACCATGTCAATGTGAGAAGTGAATTAATACAAATCTTCATACTAACTTTTTGTCGTGCAAAGTTTAGTGAAACGGTCCCCAGCTCTTAAGACTGGCTGGCTTATTATTCCCGATGTTGTTACCATATTGTTTGTAATTTGCCATTCTTACAACAACAACAACTAGAAAAAGTCGATGGCGCGCCATCGCAATATACCCACTTTCCCCAAATGCTAAGTCCGAAAGGGGGAGGTAATCCATGATGGAGGGTCGGATAAAAAATCTGAATTCACTTTGCGCATCGGCACATCAAAACGAAGCTACGAACCAAATATCAGACGCGTAGGTATTAAGGTGAAAAAGTTTTTCGAGTTACAAGGAAAAAATGGGAAATTCCGAAAGGGGGAGATAATCCATGATGGAGGGTCGGATGAAAAATCCGAATTCACTTTGCGCATGTGCAGTGATAACGAAGCTACATAGCAAATATGAGGCGCGTAGGTATGAAGGTGAAAAAGTTTTTCGAGTTACAAGGAAAAAATGGGAAATTCTGAGTCGGAAAGGGGGAGGTAATCCATGATGGAGGGTCGGATCAAAAATGGGAATTCACTTTGCGCATCTGCACATGATAACGAAGGTACATACTAAATATCAGGCGCATAGGTATGAAGGTGAAAAAGTTTTTCGAGTTACAAGGAAAAAATGGGAAATTCTGAGTCCGAAAGGGGGAGATAATCCATGATGGAGGGTCGGATGAAAAATCCGAATTCACTTTGCGCATCTGCACATGATAACGAAGCTACATAGCAAATATGAGGCGCGTAGGTATGAAGGTGAAAAAGTTTTTCGAGTTACAAGGAAAAAATGAGAAATTCTGAGTCCGAAAGGGGGAGATAATGCATGATGGAGGGTCGGATCAAAAATCTGAATTCACTTTGCGCATCTGCACATGATAACGAAGCTACATAGCAAATATGAGGCGCGTAGGTATGAAGGTGAAAAAGTTTTACGAGTTACAAGGAAAAAATGGGAAATTCATGCATGCCTTCTTCTAAGGCTCTACTATCATGCTGTGACAAATCCCCGCTGATCTCGAGGTCAAGTTCACATATTTATCTCTTTACAAAACTTAACATTTCATACATGCATTCATCTGATGATACTCTATCGTGCTATAGCAAATCCATGACCCACCGCCCACCCTTTACCCCAGGATCAAGGTCACAAACTTAGCACATTCATAAACTTAACGCTGGGGTAAATGTCTTCTAACATCTGTTTACTTTCATGGAACGCCTTGATATTTCATACATGCATTCTTCAGATGACCCTTTATCATGCTGTAGCAAATCCACAACCCACTACCCAACCCTTACCACAAGGTGAAGGTCACAAACAAGCATGTTCATAAACTTGGGGTAAATGTTGTGTAACTTCTGTTTCTTTACAGGGAACGCTTTGATATTTCATACATGCATTCATTTCATGATCCTCTATTGTGCTGCAGCAAATCCATGACCCACCCCCACCCTTTCCCCAAGATCAAGGTCACAAACTTAGCACATTCATACATGCATTCCTCATGTGAATAGCTATCATGCTGTAGAAAATGACCAACTTAGTGCGTTCATAAACTTCACGTTGGGTTAAATTTTGTTTTACTTCTGTTTTCAGGGAGCGCATTGATATTTCACAGATGCATTCATCTTAATATGCTATATTATGCTATAGCAAACCCACGACCCACCTTGTACCACTGACCCCAATGTCAAGGTCCACCACATGCCCCTTGACCCAAGGTCATGTTATATAATATTCATGTTTTTTATGCAGCTGTGCCAAGTTTGAGTGAAGGCTGCCAACAGGCGAGCTTCGTTGTCTTCTGACAACTCTTGCTATCTTTGGCTCTTTTGTTACCTGGGAGTTGAACTGGGTTATTGCCCATTATAAAAGTAGCAAGAGTATTACTGATGCTACTGCTTTTGGGAAGGGGCCAAGTGATTCTGGTGTGGCGAGGACCTGACATCAGATCAGGATTATTCTGATTTCAGGGTTGAATATATTGTTTATTGTAAATATTCAGTTCTGATTTTGGGATTCCCCCACCCTCCCCCATTTGTACACGTACTTGAACATGTACATGTAATTGTACAGGTAATACATGTCTATGGGATTTAGTACTAAACCTATTGACCCAGTCTTAAATGACCTTAGCTGTTAGGCCGTTAAGCCCAAACAACGAACAGACATCTATATCCGTTGAACGAGTACTTAAATATTTCAACACAGTATACCTGTGGACAAATGCCACATGTCCATGCTGCCCTTAATATGACCTTGACCAATTGTCCTTTACAACTTTGAACTTTTTCCCACATTAAAAAGTTTGCCGGAGTTTCGAAATTCTGTTATGACTCGAGCTTCTATATCCCTTGAAGCATTACTTAAATACATGTATTTCAACACAGTATACCTGTGGACAAATGCCACACATCCATGTTGTTCTTAATATGACTTTGACCTTTTGACCTTTAACAGTGAACCTCTTCCCACGTTAGGAAGTTCGCCAGAGTTTCTCAATTCTGTCATAACTTCTATATTCCTTGAAGGATTTCTTACATACATGTATTTCAACACAGGATACTTGTGGATAAATGCCACACGTGCATGCTGCCCTTAATATGACCTTGACCTTTTGACCATGACAAGTTTGAACTTTTTCACACTTTAATAAGTTTGCCGAAGCTTTTCATTTCTGTCATAAGTTCTATATCACTTGAAGGATTACTTTAATATTTCAATACCTCATACTTGTGGACAAATGCCACACATCAACACTGCACTCGGTATGATATTGACCTTTTGACCTTCATAAATGTGCGTATGAGTACTTAACACTTTGGTTAATTAACTTTGCCACAGTTTTTCCAATCTGTCACCGGGGGCATTCGTGTGCCGACCAGGCCACATTTCTTGTTTACGTTCTCATTTTTGCGGAAACACTTAACCATTTTTTGGCGTCAAAAAGTTTCTACAAGTTTCTACATCATGATATAACTTTAATATTACTTAACCTTTTGCTTCAATATTTCGACACTTGATACATGTGATCATTTGGAACACCCTCATGCCGCCGTTAACATCACCTTGACCTTTTTATCTTCAAATGTTTCTGGAAACATGTAACCATTTTTTGCGTCAAAAAGTTTGTATAAGTTTCTTCATCATCGTATAACATTAATGTTACTTGATGGATTGCTTCAATGTTTGGACACTTGCTACATGTAAGCATTTGTAACACATTCATGTCCCCATTAACATGACATTGACCTTATTGACTTTCACATGCTTGTGGAAACACTTGGCCATTTTTTTTATGTCAACACTTTTCTTCAACCTTGACATTTTTCGTGTTTTAAGCATGCATTTCTCTGGCGGTTTTTGTGGTGCTTACTCTAGCGCATGCCCATGATCATGTTACGCTCAAATGCTTCAGCAGGTGCGACACCGCTTCCGTGGCGGAATTCTTGTGTTATTTTCCCATGCTTAGGCTTAAAGGTGAAATATGGTATTTGACCCTGTTAACCTGGTCTACAATGACCTTAGCTATTGACAGGCTGTGTAACACCACAAATAAATACATAAATAACCTCTGTTTTAGGCTCTGAGAGATGATGTGCAGGTCAGACATGTAACCAGTCAGTATATCGAGTTACATCAACAAGGTAATATCTCCTTAACTCTTTGCATGCTGGGAATCTTGTGGGCTATAAATAGTTAAAAAATAGCAGACGTAAATTCAGTACATTTTCATTTATTTCCCTCCGTAAATAGCATGAATATGTCTTGGAATGAAATTCAAAGACATACATGTATTTACAGAGAAAAAAATAATAATACTCGTAATAAATTGTTGGCTGTTATTTTCTCTGTTAGCATGCAAAGAGATACTGTCTGTTTCACGAAAGCTAACCTGGCCAAATATTACGGCTATATAAACAATTCAAGAACAATATTTTTTTTGGATAATATTAAATTAATGAAAAATTTAAGAATAAGTCTCCGTTTTTATTTCGTTAAATTTGGTCAAATATTGATTTTATTGCGAAATTAATTTTTTTAGAATTTCAAAAAGTCTGTAACGATTTTCAAAATTTTACTTTTTTTTTTTAGTTTAGATCATTTCTCAGCTATCTAGCCAGGTTTTGGAGTCAATTTCCGCGAAAGCGGAAAATGAGACATAGGTTTTGCTTTTCCGGAGTCGGCGGCGGCGGCGTCATGATGCATCATTCAATGTTAAGTTTTCGTGTTACGGTCATTACTTCAACACCTTATCAGCTACAGTCATCAAACTTTATACATACCTTTACTATGATAATTATGTAGATGAACATAGGACTATTCTCGGGCCCCCAGGGTCAAGGCCCCAGGGTCAAGGTCAAGGCATTTGATTCCGCAGAATTCTTGTTTGTTGTTTTCTGACTACTCCCACTGCTCCTCCACCTCCTTTTCCCTCATGTTAAATTCCCATAGAATTTTTCGTAATAAAAGCAATATTTGACCAAATTTCACAAAATAAAAAGAAGGCTCATTCTTAAATTTTGATAAAATTTAATATTATCGTTCAACACTACAGTAGAGATCCTCGCTCTAGGCTTTCATATTATTTCATATTATTTCTATTTGTCTGGTTCTATGGATGAGACTTGAAACCAAGGTCCCATCCCTACATGTACATGTATATGACAATACATGTAGCTGTTTCTGGGACGTATAATTACCAATTCACTTTTCCCTTTCTGTTAATGATGTTGAAAGTTAACAAAATTTGCATAGCATATTATGCAGCATTATATTTTGCATTTGCTGTGAAAATTTTGTTAACTTAATTAACTGAACATACGGTAACATAAACGTTGTAAATATTTTATGAGAGATAACGCACATCTTCTTACTATATAGGTATACAATCATGTGACTTGTACATCGATATTATCATCTATATAGTATCATCGTGATAGTAAAATGTCAATTGCAATACCAAGGTGTATGATCATGTTGCTACAACAACAACAACAAGTACTGAAAATTCCAGACGCCCTCTGATGCAAAGTACGCATTCTTTTATTTTGTCCTTATTATGTAGCAGATTTTGATGAAATATGGCGCATCAATTTCAAAGATGTCTTGTTAAGCTGCATTTGGTGGTCTCGGTACTTTGGCCCAAACTTCTGTCGTTTTTTTTTGCGAAGAATCGATTCTTCGCAAAAACGACATAACTCCCGGGACCACCAAATGCAGCGCATGAGGACGCGTTTACGACGCCATATTTCATAAAAATCCGTTGCCTATTCAGGAAAATATCAAATACTTACTTTGGAGTGAGCGCACTTTCAGTCGTTGTTATCATGCACCTTGATATACAGTTATTTCATAGTAATTCGGGGAACTGTCAAAATTTTTGCCCCGAGGTGCTGTGGACGACCCGTGGTACTATTGCCCGGAGGCCGAAGGCCGAGGTCAATAGTACCTCGGGTCGTCCACAGCGTAGAGGGGAAATATGTGTTGACTGTTCCTTCCCCAAATGACCATGAAATAACTGTTTTATTACTCAACCTGTAAACAGTGTATGTGACATATGAGCGTAAATTTGATGTGGGGTGCATCAACTGACCAATCTAAATTACCAATTTCATGATGTAATCTTCGACAAAAGTCAAGACGTCATGATTTTCAGGGGTGAAGTAGTTTTGACTATTCCCTGGGTACTCCGAACTATTGATCTTGCACAAGGAACTATTGATCTTGCACAAGGAACTATTGATCGTGCACACGGAACTATTGATCTTGCACACGGAACTATTGATCGTGCACACGGAACTATTGACCGGGCACACTGAACTATTGCCACGTCAAAACCCAGGGAATTAGTCAAAACTAGTGAATATCAACTTATATAGGGAATTGGGTAATAATTACTATTGTTTTCTTTGTAAATACAGACTCCAGATAAGCTGCGTATTTGCTTCAATACCCAATTAAAATTGCCAAAAACCCAATTGAAATCAGAAGTAGCGAGTATCAAAAAGCAATGCAAAATTTGTGGTACCATGCTGCAGAAAACAATAAACAGACCACAAATATAGCATACTTTTCTTATTTTCCATGAAAACACATCTTTGGTCTCCTTGGAGACAATTCTAATGAAATGCCTGGACATGTTTGAATTGTATCCCCCGGACTACGTCGGGGGGATACTATGGATTTGACAGCGCGCCGCGTCCGCGTCCGCCGCAGACACTTCTTGTCCGGAGCATAACTTGAACACCCTTTGGAATATTTTCATGAAACTTCACACATGCATAGACCACGACCCGAAGGTGTGTCGCGCACAAGAATGACAACTCTTGTAGCTAATTATACCCCCCCGCAACGAGTTGTGGGGGGTATACTGGAGTCGGGTTGTCCGTCCGTCCGTCCGTCCTTGCGTCCGTCCGTCCGGATAAACTTAACATCAGAGAAATATTGTTATAACTTCTATTTCCGTCATCTAAAATGCTTGATATTTCACACATGCATTCCTGTAAGGCTCTACTACCATGCTGTGCCAAATCCACGACCATCCAACCCCCGCTGATACCAAGGTCAAGGTCAAATACTTAGTCTCTTTACAAAACTTAACATCAGAGAAATATTGTTATAACTTCTATTTCCTTCATCTAAAATGCTTAATATTTCACACATGCATTCCTGTAAGGCTCTACTACCAGCTGTGCAAATCCGATGACCAAAATCCATGACCGTCCAACCCCCGCTGATCCCAATGTCAAGGTCAAATACTCTTTACAAAACTATTTCCTTCATTGAAAATTCTTATTATTTCACTTGTGCATTCCTCTAAGGTTGTACTATCATGCTGTCACAAATCTACGAGTGTCCAACCCCCGCTGATCCCAAGGTCAAGGTCACATACTTAGTCTCTTTACAAAACTTAACATCAGAGAAATATGTTATAACTTCTATTTCTTTCATTGAAAATACTTAATATTTCATATGCTGTGACAAATCCCCGCTGATCTCGAGGTCAACATCACATACATACCGTATAACTTCGGCTAATAACTCCTAATAAACATATTTTTATTTTTTTTTTGACCAGTGACCGCCAATTTCAAACACAAATAATCTTTAAATCCTTATTTGTGTTTGAAATTGGTGGTCCTTGGTAATTTTTTTTTTTTTTTAATGGCTAATAACCCACCCCCCCCCCCCCAAATAAAAAAAAACAACAAAATATATTTTTTTTTACCAATGACCGCCAATTTCAAACACAAATATCCTTATTTGTGTTTGAAATTGACGGTCCTTGGTAATTTTCTTTTTTTTTTTCTCTTTTTTTTTTTCTTTTTTTTTTTCTTTTTTACTGGCTAATAAACGCCCCCCCCCCTTTTGTAAAATGTAACGCCTCCGGGGGCGTTAATTCGAGGTTATACGGTAGTCTCTTTACAAAACTTAACATCAGAGAAATCGGTTATAACTTCTATTTCCTTGCTCGGATCTGCTTCACATTTCACACACTCATTGCTCCAATGGACCTCTACCGCCCTGTGACAAATTCACGTTCATGCCGCTCGCGCTAATCCCAGAGTCAAGGTCACAAGCCCACACACTTAGAAATTTGTACATATTTTAGGGGTACCTGGGCCCACGCGGGGGGTATTCCGTAAGCCTCGCTTACTGACCAATCTATTTTTTTTAGTTATCTCCCTTTTTTGTTTCTCGCACTGATTTCGTGTCCGGAGCATAACTCGACCTCCCTTTGGAATATTTTCATGAAACTTCACACATGCATAGACCATGACCCGGAGGTGTGTCGCACAGAAGAATGACAACTCTTGCGTAGCTAATTTTTTAGTTATCTCCCTTTTTTGTTTTGCACACTACAAACTGAACAATAATGCATGAAGACCCGTTTTCTCGTCTGCTCTGTACACCTTTTCTCGTGTGCTCTGTACACCTTACCTGTAGAGAGAACAATAGAGACTGGGAGAACCATGTGCTAGCATGGGCTAGCATGTGCAAATGTCCAGTGCTTGACCACTGTTGACCACAGGTAATTTATACAGGTAAATTATTACATTGGATATTACATTTCCGTAAACTGTGTTGATGTGTTGAAAATATTGTGGCATTATGTGGACCTGTGCAGAGATATGTAGATAAATATAGGACTATTAAAAAAAATTCTGGGCTCCAGTAGCAAGCATTATTATTTCTAAACTTTTTTTTTCCATTTTTTTTTTTTTCATTTTTTTTTTCAAATTATTTTTCAATTTTTAGCCAGGTTTTTTGAAAAAAAATCCAGGCTATTGGATTGGCGAAAGCCGGGCGGGCGGGCGGCGGGCGGGCGGCGGGCGGCGGGCGGCGTCCACAATCAATGTTAAGTTTTCGTGTTTGAGTCCATTTCTTTGTTACTTTACCACCTAGGACCACCAAACTTTCACAGCTTCATAATGAAGGGGTGCCCACCACATATCACTATCGAACATGTTACTTTTTTTTTTAACTTGACCCATTTTTTCCGCGTAGTCGACTTAGCCATTTTCAATGTTATGTTTTCGCGTTTACAATGTTAAGTTTTCGTGTTTAAGTCCATTTCTGTGGTACTGTACCACCTAGGACCACCAAACTTTCACAGCTTCATAATCAAGGGGTACCCACCACATATCACTATCCAACATGTTACTTTTTTTTTAACTTCACCCATTTTTTCCGTGCAGTCGACTTAGCCATTTCAATGTTAAGTTTTCGCGTTTACAATGTTAAGTTTTCGTGTTTAAGTCCAATCCATTTCTTTGGTACTGTACCACCTAGGACTACCAAACTTTCACAGCTTCATAACCAAGGGGTGCCTACCACATACAACTATCCAACATGTGACCATTTTTTTTACCTTCACCTATTATTTCTACGTAATTGACTTAGCCATTTTCAACGTTAACTTTTTAACGTACGTCTGGTTAAAGTTTTTTGGTTAAAACTTTTTCGTTATACTATATCTCTGCAACTGCTTCGCCCATTACCTTGAAACTTCACATGTGTTTATCATCATCCATATTTTCATTCTAACCCCCAACCGTGCAGCCCCTGTAATCAAGGTCAAATTACTTTGAATTTTTTTGTTAAAGTTTTTTCGTGTACTATATCTCTGCAACTGCTTCACCCAATACCTTGATACTTCACATGCGTGTTTATCATCATTGTCGCACCTGCTTGCGGAAAGCGCGATCCTGTGCCCAATGTCAAGGTCAAATTACTTTGAATTTTTTTGTTAAAGTTTTTTCGTGTACTATATCTCTGCAACTGCTTCACCCAATACTTCACATGGGTGTTTATCATCATTGTCGCACCTGTTTGCGGAAAGCGCAATCCTGTGCCCAATGTCAAGGTCAAATTACTTTGAATTTTTTTGTTAAATTTTTTTCGTGTACTATATCTCTGCAACTGCTTCACCCAATACCTTGATACTTCACATGGGTGTTTATCATCATTGTCACACCTGCTTGCGGAAAGCGCGATATCGTCGGCATTTTGGCATACGTCCGTCCGTTCGTCCGTGTGTCCGGTTAAAGTTTTTTGGTTAAAAGTTTTTCCATCTACTATATCTATTTTTTTAAGTGTCCATGCCTCGCCCGAAGGCGCGACATGCAGGCCACGGCCATCTAGTCTACAACAAGTGGGTATAATTATGTTATCCAAGTGTCTGCTTGGAAAAAACCTGGCCTTCGTGGCTTAGCCTCGTTTCTTGTTGTCTAGTAGCATAAGGTCATAAGTGCTATATACAGACTATTCACCTGTGCATGTGCTAGCATGTGCAACTGACCACTGACCACTTACAGGTAATTATACCCCCCGCAACGAGTTGTGGGGGGGGTATACTGGAGTCAGGTTGTGCGTCCGTGCGTCCGTGCGTCCGTCCGTGCATCCGCGTAAACTTAACATCAGAGAAATATTGTTATAATACTTACTATTTACCATCATTCTAAAATGCTAAAGATCCCCCTTTCAACACAAATGCAATTAACCGTATTGCTTCTAAGGCATTCCTTACTCTACCACGCTGTGCCAAATCCACGACCGTCCAACCCCCGCAGATCCCAAGGTCAAGGTCAAATACTTATTCCGTGCATCCGCGTAAACTTAAAATCAGAGAAATATTGTTATAACTTCTATTTCCTTCATCTAAAATGCTTGATATTTCACACATGCATTCCTGCAAGGCTCTACTACCATGCTGTGCCAAATCCACCGACCATCCAACCCCCGCAAGATACCCAAGGTCAAGGTCAAATACTTAGTCTCTTTACAAAACTTAACATCACAGAAATATTGTTATCAACTTCTATTCCTTCATCTAAAATGCTTAATATTTCACACATGCATTCCTGTAAGGCTCTACTACCATGCTGTGCCAAATCCACGACCATCCAACCCCCGCTGATACCAAGGTCAAGGTCAAATACTTAGTCTCTTTACAAAACTTAACATCAGAGAAATATTGTTCTAACTTCTATTTCCTTCATCAAAATGCTTAATATTTCACACATGCTATTCCTTAAGGGCTCACTACCATCTGTGCCAAATCCACGACCATCCAACCCCCCGCTGATACCAAGGTCAAGGTCAAATACTTATCCTTAACAAAACTTAACTCAAGAAATATTGTTCTAACTTCTATTTCCTTCATCAAAATGCTTAATATTTCACACATGCTTCCTGTAAGGCTCTACACCAGCTGCCAAATCCACGACCGTACCAAGCTGATCCCAAGGTCAAGGTCAAATACTTAGTCTCTTTACAAAACTTAACATCAGAGAAATATTGTTCTAACTTCTATTTCCTTCATCTAAAATTCTTAATATTTCACACATGCATTCCTGTAAGGCTCTAATACCATGCTGTGCCAAATCCATGACCGTCCAATCCTCGCTGGTCCCAATGTCAAGGTCAAATACTTAGTCTCTTTACAAAACTTAACATCAGACAAATAAGTTATAACTTCTATTTCCTTCATTGAAAATTCTTATTATTTCACTTGTGCATTCCTCTAAGGTTGTACTATCATGCTGTGACAAATCTACGACTGTCCAACCCCCGCTGATCCCAAGGTCAAGGTCACATACTTGGTCTCTTTACAAAACTTAACATCAGAGAAATATGTTATAACTTCTGTTTCTTTCATTGAAAATACTTAATATTTCATATGCTGTGACAAATCCCCGCTGATCTCGAGGTCAACGTCACATACATACCGTATAACCTCGGCTTAACGCCCCCCTCCTAATAAACTGCCCCCCCCCCCCAAATAAAAAAAAAATAAAATGACTGCCAATTTCAAACACAAATAATCCTTAAATCCTTATTTGTATTTGAAATTGGCGGTCCTTGGTAATTTGTTTTTTGTTTGTTTGTTTTGTTTTTTTTTCTTTTTTACTGGCTAATAAACGCCCCCCCCCCCTTTTGTAAAATGTAACGCCTCCGGGGGCGTTAATTCGAGGTTATACGGTAGTCTCTTTACAAAACTTAACATCAGAGAAATCGGTTATAACTTCTATTTCCTTGCTCGGATCTGCTTCACATTTCACACACTCATTGCTCCAATGGACCTCTACCACCCTGTGACAAATTCACGTTCATGCCGCTCGCGCTAATCCCAGAGTCAAGGTCACAACCCCACACACATGGAAATTTTTACATATTTTAGGGGTACCTGGGCCCACGCGGGGGGTATTCCGTAAGCCTCGCTTACTGACCAATCTAGTTTATACAGGTAAATGATTATATTACATTTCTGTAAACTGTGTTGAAAATATTGTGGCAATATGTGGACCTGTGTATATATATGTAGATAAATATAGGACTATTAAAAAACATTCTGGGCTCCAGTAGGGAGCATTATTCTTTTATTTCTTTTAAATTTAATTTTTTTTTTTCCATTTATTTTTTTACATTCTTTTTCAATTTTTTAACTGACCACTAACTTATTACAGGTAATTTATACAAGTACATTATTACATTTCCGTAAACTGTGTTGACAATATTGTGGCAGTATGTGGACCTGTGCAGATATATGTAGATAAATATAGGACTATTAAAAAAAATTCTGGGCTCCAGTAGCAAGCATTATTATTTTTAATTTTTAAACTTTTTTTCCATTTTTTTTTTTCATTTTTTTTTTTTCAAATTCTTTTTCAATTTTTGTCTAGTAGCATAAGGTCGTAAGTGCTATATACAGACTATTATCATATAATAAAACAATTATTGACTAGTGAGCCATAGAATATAATCTGATATTCTATGGTTCACTAGTCAATAATTGTATAATATGTTCGGGCCAGTGAAAATTGCTTTCGGGCCCAGGCTCGAGGTCAAGGCGGGACAAGGCGAGGCATCTGATTCCGCGGAATTCTTGTTTACTTATCTCCCTTTGTTGTTTCGTGCTCTGATTTTGTATCCAGAGCATAACTCGAACACCCTTTGGAATATTTTTATGCCCCACCACGATAGTGGAGGGGTCATTTAGTGTTACCCTTGTCCGTCCATCCTTCCGTCCGTCCGTCCGTCCGTCCGTCCGTCCGTCCGTCCTCCGTCCCGACGCCCGCCCCGCCCGCCCGCCCGCCCGCACCGCCCGCCCGCCCGCCTCCGGGCACACATTAGGGTACTTTATGTGGCTACCCACAGGGTTATGGACTTGTTAAAGGATAGGGTTGGTTACAATTAGCCACCTAAAAAATCGTTTTATGTGGCTAAAAATCGTTTTATGTGGCTAATATTTAACATGTGATAAGCCACATAAGTACCCTAATGTAAGAACGTCCGTCCGTCCGTCCGGACGGGGACCCCGCCCGCCCGGCCCGTCCCGCCACCAGCCCGCCCGCCCGCCCTCCTGCCCGCCCACTACTGCCCGCCCTACTGCCGCCCGCCAACCCGCCCGCCCGCCCGCCTGCCCGTCCGTCCGTCCGTCCGTCCGGGCACACATTAGGGTACTTATGGGGCTAGCCCCACAGGGTTATGGACTTGTTAAAGGATAGGGTTGGTTATAATTAGCCACCTAAAAAATCGTTTTATGTGGCTAAAAATCGTTTTATGTGGCTAATATTTAACATGTGATAAGCCACATAAGTACCCTAATGTAAGAACGTCCGTCCGTCCGTCCGTCTGTTTTCTTTCACGGATCAGCTTCATATTTCATCTACGCATTGCTCTAATGGTCCTCTACCGCCCTGTGCCAAATCCACGTTCGTTCTGCCCCCGCCAAGCCCAGGGTCAAGGTCACATACTTAGTGCTTCAAAAACTTTAACGCTCGGGTAAATATCTTATACTTTCTGTTTTCTTTCATGGATCATCTTCATATTTCATATACGCATTGCTCTAATGGTCCTCTACCGCCCTGTGCCAAATCCACGTTCGTCCTGCCCCGCCAATCCCAGGGTCAAGGTCACATACTTGGTGCTTCAAAAACTTTAACGCTCAGGTAAATATCTTATAATTGTATCCCCCGGACTCCGTCGGGGGATACTATGGATTTGACAGCGCGCCGCGTCCGCGGTCCGCGTCCGCGGTCCGCGTACGCGTCCGCCGCAGACACTTCTTGTCCGGAGCATAACTCGACCACCCTTTGGAATATTTTCATGAAACTTCACACATGCATAGACCACGACCCGGAGGTGTGTCGCGCACAAGAATGACAACTCTTGCATAGCTAATTTTTCAGTTATCTCCCTTTTTTGTTTTGCGCACTCTACAAACTGGACAATAATGCATGAAGACCTGTTTTCTCGTCTGCTCTGTACACCTTTTCTCGTGTGCTCTGTACACCTTACCTGTAGAGAGAACAATAGAAACTGGGAGAACCATGTGCTAGCATGGGCTAGCATGTGCAGATGTCCAGTGCTTGACCACTGTTGACCAGGTAATTTATACAGGTAAATTACTACATTGGGTACTGTGTTGAAAATATTGTGACATTATGTGGACCTGTGCAGATATATGTAGATAAATATAGGAGTATTAAAACAAAATCTGGTCTCCAATAGCAAGCATTATTATTTTTAAACTTTTTGTTTTCATTTTTTTCATTTTTTTTTTTCATTTTTTTTTTCAAATTATTTTTCAATTTGACTGGAAAAAAAATCTGGGCTCCAGTAGCAAGCATTATTATTTTTAAACTTTTTTTTTCCCTTTCTTTTTTTTCATTTTTTTTTTTTCATTTTTTTTTTTCAAATTATTTTTCAATTTTTGTCCAGTAGCATAAGGTCGTAAGTGCTATATACAGACTATTCACCTGTGCATGTGCTAGCATGTGCAACTGACCACTGACCACTTACAGGTAATTTATACAGGTAAATGATTATATTACATTTCCGTAAACTGTGTTGAAAATATTGTGGCAATATGTGGACCTGTGTATATATGATATGTAGATAAATATAGGACTATTAAAAAACATTCTGGACTCCAGTAGGGAGCATTATTCTTCTTTTATTTTTTTTAAATTTAATTTTTTTTCTCCATTTTTAGCCAGGTTTTTTGAAGAAAAAAATCCAGGCTATTGGATTGGCGAAAGCCGGGCGGGCGGGCGGTCGGGCGGGCTGGCGGGCGGGGTATTGGCGGCGGTCGGCGTCCACAATCAATGTTATGTTTTCGTGTTTGAGTCCATTTCTTTGTTACTGTACCACCTAGGACCACCAAACTTTCACAGCTTCATAATCAAGGGGTGCCCACCACATATCACTATCCAACATGTTACTTATTTTTTAACTTGACCCATTTTTTCCGCGTAGTCGACTTAGCCATTTTCAATGTTATGTTCTCGTTTGTTTACAATGTTAATGTTTTTCGTGTTTAAGTCCATTTCTTTGGTACTGTACCACCTAGGACCACCAAACTTTCACAGCTTCATAACCAAGGGTGCCTACCACATACAACTATCCAACATGTGACCATTTTTTTACCTTCACCTATTATTTCTACGTAATTGACTTAGCCATTTTCAACGTTAACTTTTTAACGTACGTCTGGTTAAAGTTTTTTGGTTAAAACTTTTTCGTTATACTATATCTCTGCAACTGCTTCGCCCATTACCTTGAAACTTCACATGGGTGTTTATCATCATCCATATTTTCATTCTAACCCCCAACCGTGCGGCCCCTGTGCCCAATGTCAAGGTCAAATTACTTTGAATTTTTTTGTTAAAGTTTTTTCTTGTGTACTATACTCTGCAACTGCTTCACCCAATACCTTGATACTTCACATGGGTGTTTATCATCATTGTCGCACCTGCTTGCGGAAAGCGCGATCCTGTGCCCTATGTCAAGTTCAAATTACTTTGAATTTTTTTGTTAAAGTTTTTTTGTGTACTATATCTCTGCAACTGCTTCACCCAATACCTTGATACTTCACATGGGTGTTTATCATCATTGTCACACCTGCTTGCGGAAAGCGCGATATCGTCGGCATTTTGGCATATGTCCGTCCGTTCGTCCGTGTGTCCGGTTAAAGTTTTTTGGTTAAAGGTTTTCCATCTACTATATCTATTTTTTTAGTGTCCATGCCTCGCCCCAAGGCGCGACATGCAGGCCACGGCCATCTAATCTACAAAAAGTGGGTATAATTATGTTATCCAAGTGTCTATGCTTGGAAAAAACCTGGCCTTCGTGGCTTTGCCTCGTTTCTTGTTTTTTAGCTCACCTGAGCGAAGCTCATGTGAGCTATTGTTACCGCAATGTGTCCGTCGTCGTCCGTCTTCTCCTCGGTAACCATTGGGCCTATGGTCACCAAACTTCATGGTCATGGTCCTTAGGTAGGGCGATTACAAAATTGTTAAAATGACTTCATTATGTAATCCAAGATGGCCGCCATCTAAAAATAGCACAGATTTTTAAAAAATCTTCTTCTCAAGAACCGCCTACCGGATTTCGACGAAACTTGGTAGGAATGATCGATGTACATTGCTCTTTCAAAGTTGTTAAAATGGTGACCCCGGGGTCAAAAATGGGCGTGGCCCGTGGGGTCAAATTGGGGTCAAATTTTATTTTTAACTGAATATGGTCATGTCATATATCAAATTGAAGGTATCAATGAGGCGATCACTCTGGTGCAATATTTGTTGGAATCGGATGATTATGTCATCCATAATGGCCACCAAAAGGTCCATTTATTCAAGATTTTTAACCTCTTTTTCTCAGGAATCACATGGCCGATGCTGGGTGAAGCATTTTCAGATTTTGTAAAATGAGAGTCATCGCTTAATCCAAGATGACCGCCATCTAAAAATTCTCCTCTGGTGTTCATGGAGTCAGGTGAGCGAATTAGGGCCATCATGGCCCTCTTGTTTTAATTCTTTTTCAATGTTTTAACTGTCCACTAACTTATTACAGGTAATTTATACAGGTACATTATTACATTTCCGTAAACTGTGTTGACAATATTGTGGCAGTATGTGGACCTGTGCAGATAGATATATGTAGATAAATGATAAATATAGGACTATTAACAAAAATTCTGGGCTCCAGTAGCGAGCATTATTATTTTTTTTTTTTTTTGTATATTACGTTTCAGTAAACTGTGTTGAAAATATTGTGGCATTATGTGGACCTGTGCATACATATGTAGATAAATATAGGACTATTAAAAAAAAAATTCTGGGCTCCAGTAGCAAGCATTATTATTTTTAATTTTTAAACTTTTTTTTTCCATTTTATTTTTTCATTTTTTTTTTTATTTTTTTTTCAAATTCTTTTTCAATTTTTGTCTAGTAGCATAAGGTCGTAAGTGCTATATACAGACTATTATCATATAATAAAACAATTATTGACTAGTGAGCCATAGAATATAATCTGATATTCTATGGCTCACTAGTCAATAATTGTATAATATGTTCGGGCCAGTGAAAATTGCTTTCGGGCCCAGGCTCGAGGTCAAGGCGGGACCAGGCGAGGCATCTGATTCCGCGGAATTCTTGTTTACTTATCTCCCTTTGTTGTTTCGTGCTCTGATTTTGTATCCAGAGCATAACTCGAACACCCTTTGGAATATTTTTATGCCCCACCACGATAGTGGAGGGGGCATTTAGTGTTACCCTTGTCCGTCCGTCCGTCTGTCCGCACACACGAATGGGTACTTGTTGTAAGCGTACGGGGATCTTATTGGGTAGGGTTAGGATAGTGTTGGGTACTCTTGTTGGGTATTTTTATACATTAAAAACCCAACAAGTATTCATTCGTAGGAACGTGCGTCCCGTCCTCCCGTCCGTCCGTCCGTCCGGTCACACATTAGGGTACTTATGTGGCTAGCCCCACAGGGTTATGGACTTGTTAAAGGATAGGGTTGGTTACAATTAGCCACCTAAAAAATCGTTTTATGTGGCTGAAAATCGTTTTATGTGGCTAATATTTAACATGTGATAAGCCACATAAGTACCCTAATGTAAGAACGTCCGTCCGTCCGTCCGTCCGTCCGTCCGCCGTCCGTCCGTCCGTCCGCGTCCGTCCGTCCGTCC
The DNA here is from genome assembly GCA_029237695.1 of Conchocele bisecta. Lineage (NCBI taxonomy): Eukaryota > Metazoa > Mollusca > Bivalvia > Lucinida > Thyasiridae > Conchocele > Conchocele bisecta. The sequence continues at coordinate 28,591,758 of CM055272.1, forward strand.
GTCCGTCCGTCCGTCCGTCCGTCCGTGTACCCTAATGTAAGAACGTCCGTCCGTCCGTCCGGGCAGACATTCGGGTACTTATGTGGCTAGCCCCACAGGGTTATGGACTTGTTAAAGGATAGGGTTGGTTACAATTAGCCACCTAAAAAATCGTTTTATGTGGCTAAAAATCGTTTTATGTGGCTAATATTTAACATGTGATAAGCCACATAGTTACCTGAAAGTAAAGACGTCCGTCCGTCCGTCCGTCCGTCACAAAACTTTAACACTCGGGTAAATGTCTCATAATTTTTTCATCCTTCCACCGATCTGCTTCATATTTCATATACACATTGCTCTGATGGTTCACTACCGCCCTGTGCCAAATCCATGTTCGTCCTGCCCCCGCCAAGCCCAGGGTCAAGGTCACATACTTGGTGCTTCAAAAACTTTAACGCTCGTGTTAATATCTTATAATTTATGTTTTCTTTCACGGATCAGCTTCATATTTCATATACGCATTGCTCTGATGGTCCTCTACCGCCCTGTGCCAAATCCACGTTCGTCCTGCCCCCGCCAAGCCCAGGGTCAAGATTACATACTTGGTGCTTCAAAAACTTTAACGCTCGGGTAAATATCTTATAATTTCTGTTTTCTTTCACGGATCAGCTTCATATTACATATACGCATTGCTCTAATGGTCCTCTACCGCCCTGTGTCAAATCCACGTTCGTTCTGCCCCCGCCAAGCCCAGAGTCAAGGTCACATACTTAGTGCTTCAAAAACTTTAACGCTCGGGTAAATATCTTATACTTTCTGTTTTCTTTCATGGATCATCTTCATATTTCATATACGCATTGCTCTAATGGTCCTCTACCGCCCTGTGCCAAATCCACGTTCGTCCTGACCCGCCAATCCCAGGGTCAAGGTCACATACTTGGTGCTTCAAAAACTTTAACGCTCAGGTAAATATCTTATAATTTTTATTTCCATTCACAGATCAACTTCATATTTCATATACGCGTTGCTCTAATGGTCCTCTACCGCCCTGTGCCAAATCCACGTTCGTCCTGCCCCCGCCAAGCCCAGGGTCAAGGTCACATACTTAGTGCTTCAAAAACTTTAACGCTCAGGTAAATATCTTATAATTTCTGTTTTCTTTCACGGATCAGCTTCATATTTATGCCCCCGCCACCGAATGGTGAGGGGGGCATATAGTGTTACCGGCGTCCGTACGTACGTACGTCCGTACGTACGTACGTACGTACGTACGTACGTCCCGAAACCTTAACGCTGGGTAAATGGCTTATAATTTCTGTTTCCTTGCTCGGATCTGCTTCACATTTCACACACGCATTGCTCCAATGGTCCTCTACCGCCCTGTGACAAATCCACATTCGTCCTGCCCCTGCTAAGCCCAGGGTCAAGGTCACAGACTTGGTGCTTTCGAAACCTTAACGCTGGGTAAATGGCTTATAATTTCTGTTTCCTTGCTCGGATCTGCTTCACATTTCACACACGCATTGCTCCAATGGTCCTCTACCGCCCTGTGACAAATCCACATTCGTCCCGCCCCCGCTAAGCCCAGGGTCAAGGTCACAAACTTGGTGCTTTCGAAACCTTAACGCTGGGTAAATGACTTATAATTTCTGTTTCCTTGCTCGGATCTGCTTCACATTTCACACACGCATTGCTCCAATGGTCCTCTACCGCCCTGTGACAAATCCACATTCGTCCCGCCCCCGCTAAGCCCAGGGTCAAGGTCACAGACTTGGTGCTTTCGAAACCTTAACGCCGGGTAAATGGCTTATAATTTCTGTTTCCTTGCTCGGATCTGCTTCACATTTCACACACGCATTGCTCCAATGGTCCTCTACCGCCCTGTGACAAATCCACATTCGTCCCGCCCCCGCTAAGCCCAGGGTCAAGGTCACAGACTTGGTGCTTTCGAAACCTTAACGCTGGGTAAATGGGCTTATAATTTCTGTTTCCTTGCTCGGATCTGCTTCACATTTCACACACGCATTGCTCCAATGGTCCTCTACCGCCCTGTGACAAATCCACATTCGTCCCACCCTGCTAAGCCCAGGGTCAAGGTCACAGACTTGGTGCTTTCGAAACCTTAACGCTGGGTAAATGGCTTATAATTTCTGTGTCCTTGCTCGGATCTGCTTCACATTTCACACACGCATTGCTCCAATGGTCCTCTACCGCCCTGTGACAAATCCACATTCGTCCCGCCCCCGCTAAGCCCAGGGTCAAGGTCACAGACTTGGTGCGTTCAAAACCTTAACGCTGGGTAAATGGCTTATAATTTCTGTTTTGCTTGCTCGCATCTGCTTCACATTTCACACACGCATTGCTCCAATGTACCTCTACCGCCCTGTGACAAATCCATATTCGTCCCGCCCCCGCTAAGCCCAGGGTCAAGGTCACAGACTTGGTGCGTTCGAAACCTTAACGCTGGGTAAATGGCTTATAATTTCTGTTTCCTTGCTCGGATCTGCTTCACATTTCACACACGCATTGCTCCAATGTCCCTCTACCGCCCTGTGACAAATCCACATTCGTCCCACCCTGCTAAGCCCAGGGTCAAGGTCACAGACTTGGTGCTTTCGAAACCTTAACGCTGGGTAAATGGCTTATAATTTCTGTGTCCTTGCTCGGATCTGCTTCACATTTCACACACGCATTGCTCCAATGGTCCTCTACCGCCCTGTGACAAATCCACATTCATCCCGCCCCCGCTAAGCCCAGGGTCAAGGTCACATAATTGGTGCGTTTGAAACCTTAACGCTCGGGTAAATGGCTTATAAGTTCTGTTTCCTTGCTCGGATCTGCTTCACATTTCACACACACATTGCTCCAATGGTCCGCTACCGCCCTGTGACAAATTCACATTCGTCCCACCCCCGCTAAGCCCAGGGTCAAGGTCACAGACTTGGTGCGTTCGAAACCTTAACGCTCGGGTAAATGGCTTATAATTTCTGTTTCCTTGCTCGGATGCTTCTCATTTCACACACGCATTGCTCCAATGCTCCTCTGCCACCCTGTGACAAATCCACATTCAAATATGCTTTGTTTTCTTTGGCTGCCAGCGGGGGCATTTGTGTGCCGACAGGCCACATTTCTAGTTCATATATGCATTTCTCTAATGGTCCTCTACTGCCCTGTGCCAAATCCACGTTTGTCCTGCCCCCGCCAAGCCCAGGGTCAAGGTCACATACTTGGTGCTTCAAAAACTTTAACGCTCAGGTAAAAGAAAATTTTTATTTGCAATTTGGCCTCATTTATTATCAAAGCGATATGTGGGACATCCGTGTTCTATGAACACATTTTCTAGTTTCTTAAACTTCACACATGCATAGAAGACGACCCAAAGGTGTGTCGCTCGTAAGAATGACAACTCTTGCATCGTTAATTTCTTAGTTATCTCCCTTTGTTGTTTCGTGCACTGATTTCGTGTCTGGAGCATAACTTGAACACCCTTTGGAATATTTTCATGAAACTTCACACATGCATAGACCACAACCCTAAAGGTGTGTCACGCAAGAATGACAACTCTTGCATCACTAATTTTTTAGTTATCTCCCTTTGTTTTTTCCGTCACTGATTTTGTCTCCGGAGCATAACTCGAACACCCTTTTTTCAAACTACTTATGTATCTGGGGAGGGGGATACACATGCGCTTGTCGACAAGTGTCCATTTCTAGTTTTATTAGAGATTTCAAAATTCCTTCTTCACACGAACCGCTTAGCCCATGGTGGCCAAACTTCACAGTTATGGTCCATGTGTGAAGCCTTTTCATATTTGTTAAAACAGAGGTCGTGGCTAATCCAAGATGGCTGCCATCTAAAAATAACACAAATTGCTTCATTACGCACACCCCCACATCCAAATTCTTAAGGTCAAGGTCATTTATTTGTAATATTCACCGGTTTTGTAACAGAAATGTGTTTAGTTATTGTTTTTTCACAATATCTCTTTAACCCCTTGCCAGACTTTGATAATATTTCACATCAATATTTGTCTATGGATGATCCTTCATTACGCACACCCCCACATCCAAATTCTCCAGGTCAAGGTCATTTATTTACTTGTAATGTTCACGGTCAAATGCCTCGGCAGGCGCGACACCGCTTCCGTGGCGGAATTCTTGTTGGTTAAAGTTTTTATACGCCCGTTTGAAAAAAATGGACATATTTATTCATCTCGTACGGGCGGGCGGGCGGGCGGGCGGGTGGGCAGTCGGTCTGGCACAGCTTGTCCATGCAATAACTGGAGTGCTACTTGACGGATTGTAACCAAATTCGGTATACATCTTTATCATGGCAGGACGAAGAAGCCTATTCTTTTTCGAATTTCCGATGAATTATCTCCCCTTGGCGGCCATTTTTATTTTTCGCACTCTGTATCCTTGTCCACGCAATAACTCAAGTTCTACTTCACTGCTCGTAACCAAATTCGGTAAACATGTTTATCACGGCAAGACGAACTAGCCTATTGATTTTGAAAACTTTCCTATGACTTATCTCCCCTTGGCGGCCATTTTTAGCTCTCTCGCACGAAGTGCAGAAGAGCTTATGGGATACCCCCGGCGTCGTCGGCGTCGTCAGCGTCGGCGTCATCCACAAACTTAACGTTGGGTAAAGGTCTTATAACTTCTGTTTCCTTTCATGGAACACCTTGTTATTTCATACATGCATTCCTCAGATTACCCTCTATCATGCTGTAGCAAATCCATGACCCACCACCCAACCCTTACCCCAAGGTCAAGGTCACAAACTCAGCACATTCATAAACTTAACGTTGGGGTAAATGTTTCATAACATCTGTTTCCTTTCATGTAACGCCTTGCCAGTTCATACATGCATTCCTCAGATGACCCTCTATCATGATGTAGCAAATCCACAACCCACCATCCAACCCTTACCTCAGGGTCAAGGTCACAAACTTAGCACATTCACAAAGTTAATGTTGGGGTAAATGTCTTATAACTTCTGTTTCCTTTCATGGAACACCTTGTTATTTCATACATGCATTCCTCAGATGACCCTCTATAATGCAGTAGCAAATCCATGACCCACCACCCAACCCTTACCCCAGGGTCAAGGTCACAAACTTAGCATGTTCATAAACTTAACGTTGGGGTAAATGTTGTATAACTTCTGTTTATTTACAGGGAATATCTTCATATTTCATACATGCATTCATCAGATGATCCTCTATCATGCTGTAGCAAATCCACGATCCACCACCCAACCCTTACCGCAAGGTCAAGGTCACAAACTTGGCATGTTCATAAACTTAACGTTGGGGTAAATGTCTTATAACATCTGTTTTATTTCATCGAACGCCTTGATATTTCATACATGCATTCCTCAGATTACCCTCTATCATGCTGTAGCAAATCCACGACTCAACACCCAACCATTACCCCAAGGTCGAGGTCACAAACCAAGCACATTCATAAACTTAACGTTAGGGTAAATGTTGTGCAACTTCTGTTTATTTACAGGGAATACCTTCATATTTCATACATGCATTCATCTGCTGATACTCTATCGTACTATAGCAAATCCATGACCCACCTCCCACCCCTTTCCCCAAGGTCAATGTCACAAACTTAGCACATTCATAAACTTAACGTTGGGGTAAATGTCTTATAACTTCTGTTTCCTTTCATGGAACGCCTTGATATTTCATACATGCATTCATCTGATGATACTCTATTGTGCTATTGCAAATCCATGACCCACCCCTTGCCCTAATGTCAAGGTCACAAACTTGATATTTCATACATGCATTCCTCAGATGACTCTATCATGATGTAGCAAATCCACAACCCACCACACAACCCTTACCCCAAGGTCAACGTCACAAACTTAAGCATGTTCATCAACTTAACGTTGGGGTAAATGTTGTGTAACTTCTGTTTCTTTACAAGGAACGCTTTGATATTTCATACATGCATTCATCTGATGATCCTCTATTGTGCTACAGCAAATCCATGAACCCCTCCCCCTTCTCTTTCCCCAATATCAACATCATAAACTTAACGTTCGAGTAAATGTCTTTTTATAACTTCTGTTTGTTTACAGGGAACGCCTTGATATTTCATACATGCATTCATCTGATGATACTCTATCGTGCTATAGCAAATCCGTGACCCACCCCTTTACCCAAGGTCACAAACATAGCACATTCATAAACTTAACGTTGGGGTTTATGTCTTATAACATCTGTTTCCTTTCATGGAACGCCTTCATATTTCATCTGATGATACTCTATCGTGCTATAGCAAATCCGTCACCCACACCCCACCCCTTACCCCAGGGTCAAGGTCACAAACTTAGCACTTTCATAAACATACATTGTGGTAAATGTCTTATACCATCTGTTTCCTTTCATGGAACGCCTTGATATTTCATACATGCATTCATCTGATGATACTCTATTGTGATATAGCAAATCCATGACCGACCCCTTTCCCCAAGGTCAAGGTCACAAACATAGCACATTCATAAACTTAACGTTGGGGTAAATGTCTTATAACATCTGTTTCCTTTCATGGAACGCCTTGATATTTCATACATGCATTCATCTGATGATACTCTATCGTGCTATAGCAAATCCATGACCCACCCCTTTCCCCATGGTCAAGGTCACAAACATAGCACATTCATAAACTTAACATTAAGGTAAATGTCTTGTAACATCTGTTTCCTTTTATGGAACGCCTTGATATTTCATACATGCATTCATCTGATGATACTCTATCGTGCTATAGCAAATCCATGACCCACCAACCACCCCTTACCCCAGGGTCAAGGTCACAAACTTAGCACATTCCATAAACTTAACGTTGGGGTAAATGCCATATAACATCCCTTTCCTTTTTACGGAATGCCTTGATATTTCATACATGCATTCCTAAGATGACCCTCTATCATGCTGTAGCAAATCCACAACACACCACCAACCCTTACCCAAAGATGAAGGTCACAAACTTAGCACGTTCATAAACTTAACGTTGTGGTAAATGTTGTGTAACTTCTGTTTTGTTACAGGGAACGCTTTGACATTTCATACATGCATTCATCTGATGATCCTCTATTGTGCTACAACAAATCCATGACCCACTCCCCACCCCTTTCCCCAAGGTCAATGTCACAAACTTAGCACATTCATACATGCATTCCTCATGCGAATAGCTATCATGCTGTAGAAAATCACCAACTTAGTGCGTTCATAAACTTAAGGTTGGGTTAAATTTTGTTTTACTTCTGTTTTCAGGGAGCGCATTGATATTTCATACATGCATTCATCTTAATATGCTATATTATGCTATAGTAAACCCACGACCCACCTTGCACCACTGACCCCAATGTCACGGTCCACCGCACGCCTCTTAACCCAAGGTCAACTTATATAATATTCATGTTTTTTTATGCAACTGTGCCAAGTTTGAGTGAAGGCTGCCAACAGGCGAGCTTCGTTGTCTTCTGACAACTCTTGTTAATGTTCGCACTCTGTATCCTTGTCCACACAATAACTCAAAGTTATACTTCACCGATCATAACCAAATTTGGTATACATGTTTATCACGGCAAGACGAAGAAGCCTATTGATTTTGAAATATTTCTGATGACTTCTCTACCCTTGGCGGCCATTTTTAGCTCGAAGTGCAGAAGAGCTTATAGCATACCCCTGGTGTCGTCGGCGTCGTCGGCGTCCACAAACTTAACGTTGGGGTAAATGTCTTATAACTTCTGTTTCCTTTCATGTAACACCTTGTTATTTCATACATGCATTCCTCAGATGACCCACTACCATGCTGTTGGAAATCCATGATCCATCACCCAACCCTTACCCAAGTTCAAGGTCACAAACTTAGCACATTCATAAACTTAACGTTGGGGTAAATGTCTTATAACATCTGTTTCATTTCATGGAACGCCTTGATATTTCATACATGCATTCATCTGATAACACTCTATCGTGCTATAGCAAATCCATGACTCACCGCCCATCCGTTACCCCAAGGTCAAGGTCACAAACTTAGCACATTCATAAATTTAACGTTGGGGTAAATGTCTTATAACGTCTGCCTTGATATTTCATACATGCATTCAATTGATGATATTCTATCATGCTTTAGCAAATCCATGACCCACCCCTTACCCCAAGGTCAAGGTCACAAACTTAGCACATTCATAAACTTAACGTTGAGGTAAATGTCTTATAACGTCTGTTTCCTTTCATGGAACGCCTTGATATTTCATACATACATTCATCTGATGATCCTCTATTGTGCTATAGCAAATCGATGACCCACCCCTGACCCCAAGGTCAAGGTCACAACTTAGCACACTCATAAACTTAACTTTGGGGTAAATGTATTATAACATCTGTTTCCTTTCATGGAACGCCTTGATATTTCATACATGCATTCCTCAGATGACCCTCTATCATGCTGTAGAAAATACACAACCCACCACCCAACCCACCACCCAACCCTTACCCCAAGGTCAAGGTCACAAACTTAGCATGTTCATACAGGGAACGCTTTGATATTGCATACATGCATTCATCTGATGATCCTCTATTGTGCTACAGCAAATCCATTACCCATCACCCACCCCTTTCCCTAAGATCAACATCATAAACTTAACGTTGGAGTAAATTTCTTTTTTATGCCCCCGCCACCGAATCTGCTTCACATTTTACACATGCATTGCTCCAATGGTCCTCTACCGCTCTGTGACAAATCAACACTCGTCCCGCCCCCACTAAGCACAGGGTCAAGGTCACATACTTGGTGCATGAAGACCCGTTTTCTTGTGTGCTCTGTACACCTTACATGTAGAGAGAAGAATATCCTTCTCCGGTTGAACAATAGTGACTGGGAGAACCTGTGCATGTGCTAGCATGTGCAATTGTCCAGACTGACCACTAACTGACCACATTTCCGTAAACTGTGTTGACAATATTGTGGCAATATGTGGACTTGTGCAGATATGATATGTAGATAAATATAGGACTATTAAACAAAATTCTGGGCTCCAGTAGCGAGCATTATTTTTTTTTAATTTTTAAACTTTTCTTTTTAACTTTTTTTTTTCTCTTTTTTTTTTAAATTATTTTTCAATTTTTGTCTAGTAGCAGAAGGTCGTAAGTGCTATATACGGACTATTATCATATAATACAACAAGTATTGACTAGTGAGCCATAGAATATAATCTGATATTCTATGGCTCACTAAGTTAATAATTGTATAATATGTTCAGGCCAGTGAACCAGTTCACAAATCAAATACCTTGCTTCGAGAGTCACTTCAAATATCTACAGAAGCCCGTGTGATGCTGATCACAAACTTGGATGTGTCGGATGGACGGTGTAATGGTGTGATGGGCACAGTAAAGAAAGTAATCGCGGCTACTACTGACTTTGGACAACCGCAGGGTGTGTGGGTACAAGTTGATAATGACAGAATTGGAGCAAACACCATCACCATTGTCTCAGAAGTGTGTATGTATTCTGCCACAAACAGAACAGTTCTCTTTTGAGAACATGAATATAACACGACACCAATATCCTCTGCGTCTCGCCTGGGCATGTACTGTGCATAAGACTCAAGGCATGACTCTGCAACAGTGTGCTGTCAGTTTCAAAGGAACATTTCTTGCTGGTATGCAGTACGTGGCACTCAGTCATGTCACTAGTATCAACGGACTCTATATTACAGATTACACCCAAGATGCACTATACTGTGAGCGCAAGGTTACCACTGCCATAAACTCTATGATTCCACTAACAGTATCAAGTACACCCCTTTTATCATGTCCACCATGTAGCGATACCATCACTGTTGTAGTTCACAACATACATTCCCTGCATGCACATTTGGATGACTTAAAGGCCAACCCAGAGATGACAGCTGATGATGTTATCGGACTCTGTGAGACTTGACTAAAGAAACTCTACTGATTAAACTGGACAATCAAACTGTTATCTGTTTACTCTATAGGTCGCCATCAGTATCTATACATTCATTACAAGAGACATTGAATGCAATCGTAGGTATAATTCCAGATGACCATAAATGTTTAATAACTGGGGATTTCAGCGTGGATTTATTGTCTGATTCTGGGTCTCAGCTAACTACCTTAATTGACTATGTACAACTGATAACGGAATGCACCTACTACATTGGAACTGGTCTTGGCAGTCTACAGTACTCGACCATATATACACCAGACCTTGTGATGTTGTGAGATCCGGTGTACTCTGCACTTACTACAGCGACCATGAGCCTGTATAAGTGGAATTTCGTCAACTCTGAGATTTTTACCCACACACAAAAAAGGTTTGTTAATACATTATACGCCTTACTGACCTGTCTGATGAGGGTTGATGCAGTCAATTGCTCTAGAATGACATATTTTCATTCCATTATAGTGCAATGTGCATATATTTATGGATGTGCCTTGCTGACCAGTGTTTGATGCATACATAGGTCAATCAATAAAGTACCGACAACTAAATGGTTTTACTTCAAATATTTTTACCTGCACCTAATCATTATTTTTTCTTTAGCCTTACATATTCCAAACTACTTGTTTCCCTGGGGCGGGGGATACGCACGCGCATTGCTCCAGTGGTCCTCTACCGCTCTGTGACAAATCCACATTCGTTCCGCCCCCGCGAAGCCCAGGGTCAAGGTCACAGACTTGGTGCGTTTGAAACCTTAACGCTTAAAAACCTTAAATGGCTTATAATTTGTGTTGCCTTGTTCAGATATGCTTCACATTTCACACACACATTGCTCCAATGGTCCTCTACCGCCCTGTGACAAATCCACATTCGTCCCGCCCCCGATAAGCACAGGGTCAAGGTCACAGACTTGGTGCGTTCGAAACCTTAACGCTGGGGTAAATGGCTTATAATTTCTGTGTCCTTGCTCGGATCTGCTTCACATTTCACACACGCATTGCTCCAATGGTCCTCTACCATCCTGTGACAAATCCACATTCGTCCCACCCCCGCTAAGCACAGTTGTGAAGTTCAAATGGTGAAGGTCATGTTAAGGGTAGCATGTTTGTGTGACATTTGTGCACAAGTCTTATGTAAACTCGGGTAAACAATTGTAATGTGTGGACAAGTTTAAAGCTGTGAAGGTCAAAAGGTCAAGGTCGTTCATATTAAGGACAGCATAGATGTGTGGAATTTGTGCACAAGTATGAGGTATTGAAATATTAAAGTAAACTAACAAGAATTTATTACTGAATTGAGAAGTTGTCAAGGTCAAAAGGTCAAAGTCATATTAATGGCAGCATGGATGTGTGGCATTTGTCCAGAAGTATGCTGTGTTGAAATATGTTAAGTAATCCTTCAAGGATATAGAAGTTATGACATAAATGAGAAACTCCGGCGAACTTCTTAATGTGTGAAAAGGTTCAAAAGTCGTGAAGGTCAAAATGTGAAGGTCATATTAAGGGCAGCATGGATGTGTGGCCTTTGTTCACAAATATATTGTGTTGATATATTTAAGTAATCTGTCGAGGGATATAGAAGTTAAAGACATAATTGAGAAACTCTGGCGAACTTCTAAATGTGACGGACACACAGACGGATGGACGGACACACAATCCAAACACTATATGCATCTGGCTCTACCGAGACTGGGGGCATAAACATTTCCGATAACTTATCTCCCCATTGTGGCCATTTTTAATTTTCGCACTCTGTATCCTTGTGTATACAATAAGTCGAGTTCTACTTGACGAATCGTAACCAAATTTTGGTATACATGTATATCACAGCAAGGAGAAGAAGCATAATGACTTATATCCCCTTGGCAGCCATGTTTAATTTTCACACTCTGTATCCTTGTCCACACAATAATTAGATAGAGCCCTACTTGACATATCATAGCCAAATGTGGTACACATGTTTGTCATGGCAAGAGGAACTAGAGATTATGTTTGTAAAACATGGGTATGCCTCCTGGCATACTGGACCATACAAAACAACAAGAAATGAGGCAAAGACACAAAACAAAATGGTTAAGTGTTTCAGCAACATTTCGAAGGTAACAAAGGTCAAGGTCGTGTTAATGGTGGTGCTAGTGTTAATGGTGGTGCTAGTGTGTGACAAATGTTCAGCTGATTATTACATGTAGATATTACATGTAGCAGAAACTGTTACACACTTTTTGACGTAACAAATGGCTAAGTGTTTCAACAACATTTCGAAGGTGACAATTTAGTCAAGGTCGTGTTAACTGCTGGCGCGAGTGTGTGACAAATTTTCAGGTGATTCAAGTGTCCAAGTATTGAAGATATTGAAGATATTAATATCGCGTAATATTGAAGATATTACATGTTGGAGAGAAATTTCTAAAAACTTTTTGACGTAAATGTACACATGGACATACGTACTGACGGACGATCGGTTTGTTTGTTTGTTAGTGTTTAACGGCCTATCAACAGCTAAGGTCATTTAAGGCTGGGTGTACGGAACCTTGAGTGCAACGCAATATTCCCCCATTGCCATCGCATTGTAGATGCCATCGCTGAATAACCCTATTGGTTTTCATTGTGTTATCTCCCCTTGTTGACTGGCCATGCCGTTTAGAGTTCGAGTTTCTGAGGGGTATACCCAACAGTATTACTGATTTCTTTTTCCATTGAGTTACCAACCTTGCTAAATATCGACATGCATATATTGTGACCTTAGGCACTCTTGTTATAAATGGACCAACCTGAAAATCATTGTGTGATGATTGGATTGGTCGACAATTAAGATATCACAGTCCATTCCAGTTACTTAGAGTTGAAAGGGTCAAGGTTAACTAGAGACAGAATCAGAGTTATGCTACCATGGTTACCACAACTACTGCACTGCTAGTATGTGTGCTTTTTGCAGCTCAAATAAGTGAATGTTTAAATTTGTAAACTTATTTTTATCATTTGTTCCCTATTTAGTAATGAAGAAAATCAATAACCCATTTGTAAAAGTAAAATACTTAATGATTTTGAAATCAGGGGGTATAGTACGCTTTAGACACAAAGCTTATCTGGAGCTCTACTGTGTGTAAAGAGATCCAGAACATTCTATCATATGTAGGAAACCATACTTAATAATTCATGAAGAAGCAATATACTACGGAGCCCCGCAGGGGACTTAGAATTCTTTTTTTGTATTAATTCGTTCCCACGAAACAACAATTTGTTTTCTCACTTTTACAATTCGTTCCCACGAATTAACAATTTGTTCCCACGAATTAACAATTTGTTCCCACGATATAACAATTGTTTCCCTCAATTTAACAATTCGTTCCATGTGGGATTGAATTGTTATATCATGTGAACGAATTGTTATATTGTGGTAACAAATTATTAATTTGAGGGAGCGAATTGTTAAATTGAGGGAACAAATTGTTAAATTGAGGGAACCAATTGTCATTTCGTGGGAACGAATTGTTAATTCGAGGGAACAAATTGTTATATTGTGGGAACAAATTGTTATATCGTGGGAACAAATTGTTATTTCGAGGAAACAAATTGTTAAATTGAGGGAACAAATTGTTATTTCGTGGGAACGAATTAATAAAAAAAATCCATGTCCACTATGGGGCTCCGTAAAATACCACTTCACTGGAATCTAGACAAATTACTGTCGTCACCTTTCTCAGGTTACATACATGTAGTATAACAACAATCCTTGCACACGTCTGACAGTGTGACACCATCATGGCAATCATTGTATGACTGTAGATACTGATCATAGAATGTGGATGTACATATTTTGATTATACACAGTACCGATAGATCTTTCTGCAGGCTATGGTAGATGGCACAATATAAAACAATTTATTTATATAATGGTACTTAAGGACCAACTGTATACCTGATCATCGTTTGATTCAAAGATAATTGCTTCGTAAATGAGATGCAATATATGTATAACATGCAAAATGTATTTGTGAATACTGCCTCATTACTGTATCCTATACGGCACATGGGATGGCCAAGTCGGTCATCTTTGTGTGTTCCAGCCATCAGCCAGTTTCACCTCTGCCGTTTGACAAAGAACTCAAAATGTGAAGTAGAACATATGATATAATGTAGCCAATCACATGTAGAAAAACCAGGAGAACAGACTCCTATCAATTATATTACACCAAACTGTAAAATATGTCAGTTTTCTAGACAGGTTTGTGCCTGTGTTTTTAACAATATGAACCACCATTATAAATAGCTTGATACACAGAAAATTACAGAGTGTATCGTGGGTGGCAGGTGGGAGCACCCGATGGGTAATTTAACGATCGGAATTCATCCTTACCGGAATCCTGACTGGCGACCTGGTTTGGTCCTCACATACGTCTTTGGCATTTTGTATGTGACAGTTGAATCTGGTTATACCCCTTATAAGAGTAATCCTACCGGTATTACTTTTAAATAGGGGAAGGGGCCAAGTGACTTTGGTGCGGTATGGACCTGGCACCAGGTCAGGTTATTCTAATTTCAGGGCTGAATATGTTGTATCTCGATGTAAATATTCCGTTCTGATTTTGGGATTTTCCCCCCCCCCCCCCCCCCCCCCCACCCCCAATGCAGCAGGTTAAAACGGGATCGAACCTGATTGCCCGGCCTTACATGACCTTAGCTGTTGATAGGCCGTTAAACACCAATAAACAAACAAACAAACAAACAAACAAACGGAGTGTATCACTTTTACAAATCTGTGCTATTAACTCTTTGCATGCTGGGAAACTTGTGAGCTATAAATAGTCAAAACTTGTGGACAAAAATTCATCATATTTTCTATTACTATCATGAAAATGTCTTGGAATTTCATTAGAATGGAGTCCTCCTGACATATTTACAGAGAGAAATAAAAATTATACTCCTAATTCGTTTGGCGGATATTTTCACCGCTAGCATGCAAAGAGTTAAGGTAGGTGTACCCTTCTTGTGGCCCCATTAAAACTTGCAAATATAGAGAAACTAAAAACTATTACAAAATCAGACAAACAAGCCGTGGACGACTTCGCACCTTTCAGATAGGAGTGGTGACCTGTGTTCGGGCAGCCATCACCACCCTGTGATGTGTGCTTTCTATATTTTTATGTGCGAAATGTAAATGCTATTACGCAAATTTTTACCGTTGTGTGCGGTGTAGCGATATAGTGCAACCTGTTGCCTATAAATCGGAAAACGTGCACCTAGTGTATGCGTAGCTCTTTATCAGGCTGAATGAGTATGCTGGCAGATCAGCAGCTAGAAAAACATATTATTATAAGCATATTTTCTCCAGTCACAGTCACATTTTCGAGGACTGCGCCAAGATTTATTTTTTTTGGTGCCGGAGTAGCAATTGTTAACCCTTAGGCCGCTACGCACAACAATTGTCGTCTGCTGTTGCTTTTATATCTTGCCTTTATATTTCTCAATAAAAACATGGTTTGACAGCACTTCAGAATCATTTCCAATGGAAATGATTCTGAAGTGCTGTCAAAGCATGTAAATTATTATAAAGTGCTGTCAAAGCATGTTTTTGATGATAAAAATGGAAAATGGAAAATAAACAGCAGACGACAAACAATTAGGATAGCGGTGTAAGGGTTAAGATCATACTTGTGTAAAGCATCATGAACCAATTTCATGCCGGATACAGATTTACAGGTATCGGAGTTTTAAAAAAAAAATTCTGTTTTTATTTTTCTGTTTTAACCCTTAGACCGCTGTCTTAATTTTTTGTCGTCTGCTGTTTACATTCTATTTTCCATTTTTTATCATCAAAACATGCTTTGACAGCACTTTAGGATAAGAAACAGTTTTACGATGAAGGTAGAGCTTACATGTCACTACATCATGTACATAGGCATCAAGATTGGCATCCGCGTTACCAAGTTTTTTGTCAACCTTATGTCTTTTTGCTTGTATTACATTATGCTAGCAAGACGACAATAGTGAAGCTTTTGTTTTGCCTTCTTTTACATGAAAGTATATGTTGTGACCACTCCTTTGAACCGCCTCGACGAGGTGGTTCAAATGGTGGTCACTACACATACTTCTGTGCAAAATAAGAAGAAATATGTATCTTGTTCAGTCCACAAAATGACGTATCCAGAGCTTTAGGTTAACCGGGTGTCTTATTTGTCTGTTACAGGTGCCATCCCAGGGTCAAAGCCTCCCCCACTGAACACGGCCATGGTGTCGCCCCTTCATCATGTGACTTGCTCGGCAAATGGCGTCAATTCAGCGGGGGGGAACGCGGCTTTGAATGCGTCCATGACGTCGAGCCATGCCGCGGCCATTCGTAGGCTGGCAAATCAAGACTCCCCAGGTAGGATGGAGAAATGACAGGTGAAAGACTCGGACCTGTGACATAAAAATGTCAATTGACAACAATCCAAATACCCTACCTACCGTACCTGTTGTCGTACAGTACAAAAACAGGTGGGTGGGGTAATAATGTTTTATGCCCCCTATATGACACACTCTGACCACCACTGACATGACCTTGACCTTTGTGACCTTCAAAATGGTGCTGAAACACATAGCCATTTTCTTCGTCGAAAAGTTTGTAAGAGTTTCTCCATCATGTAATATCTATATTACATGTACTTGAAGGATTGCTTTAATATTTGTGTAATTAAATTAATAAGTGTAAATTTAAAGTTTTCTTTTGTACACAAAATCTCTAGTTAAGAGTCCAGTATGTCATGGGGGCATGTCCATGTTTTACAAACATATTTCTAGTATAGCTTTTGTTTCTTTACAGGGAACGCCTTGATATTTCATACATGCATTCATCTGATGATACTGTATCGTGCTATAGCAAATCCATGACCCACCCCCCAACCCTTTCCCCAAGGTCAAGGTCACAAACATAGCACATTCAAAAAACTTAACGTAGGGGTAAATGTCTTATAACATATGTTTCCTTTCATGGAACGCCTTGATATTTCATACATGCATTCATCTGATGATACCCTATCGTGCGATAGCAAATCCATGACCCACCGCCCACCCCTTACCACAGGGTCAAGGTTACAAACTTAGCACATTCATAAACTTAACGTTGGGGTAAATGTTGTGTAACTTCTGTTTCGTTACAGCGAATGCTTTGATATTTCATACATGCATTCATCTGATGATCCTCTATTGTGCTACAGCAAATCCATGATCCCCCCGCACCCCTTTCCCCAAGATCAACGTCAGAAACTTAACGTTGGATTAAATGTCTTTTTATAACTTCTGTTTCTTTACAGGGAACGCCTTGATATTTCATTCATGCATTCCTCTGATGACCCTCTATCATGATGTAGCAAATCCACAACCCACCACCCAACCCTTACACCAAGGTCAAGGTCACAAACTTAGCTTGTTCATAATCTGAACGTTGGGGGTAAATGTTGTGTAACTTCTGTTTCTTTACAGAGAACGCTTTGTTATTTCATACATGCATTCATCTGATGATCCTCTATTGTGCAACAGCAAATCCATGACCCCCCACCCCCCACCCCCACCCCTTTCACCAAGATCAACATCATAAACTTAACGTTGGAGTAAATGTCTTTTTAGCTCACCTGAGCAAAGCTCATGTGAGCTATTGTTATGGCAAAGTGTCCGTCGTCGTCGTCCGTCGTCCGTCCGTCCGTCTGTGAACATTTTCAATCATCTTCTTCTCCCGAACTGCTGAGCCGATATTGGTCAAACTTCACAGGGATGATATATGGGTGATGCCATTTCAGATTTGTTAAAATGGAGGTCATCGACAATCCAAGATGGCCGCCATGGAAAAGTAGGTCAAATTATTAAAAAATCTTCTTCTCACGAACCGCCAGGCCGATTTCGACGATACTTGGTATGAATGATCGATAGTTAGCGCTGTTTCAGATTTGTTCATATGGTGGCCCGTGGGTCAAAAATGGGCGTCGACCGAGGGGTCAACTAGGGGTCAAATTATATTTTTGCCCGAATATGGTCATATAATATATCAAATCGAAGGTATCGACTAGTTGATCACTCTGGACCATTTTTTGTCTAAATCAGATGATTTTGTCATCAAAGATGGCCACCGGAAGGTAAAAAAATTGTTCTTTTACTAAAGATTTCAAACGTATTCTTCTTGTGAACTGCTTGGCCGATATTGGCCAAACTTAACTGTAATGGTCTGTGGGTGAAGCCTGTCCATTTTTGTTAAAATGGAGGTCATCACCAAATCCAAGATGTCCACCGTTGAAAAGTAGGTCAAATTGTCAAAAAATCTTCTTCTCACAAACCTCCAGGCCGATTTCGACGAAACTTGGTGTGAATGATTGATAGTTAACGCTGTTTCAGATTTGTTCATATGGTGGCCCCTGGGTCAAAAATGGGCGTGGCCCGAGGGGTCAACTAGGGGTCAAATGATATTTTTGCCCGAATATGGTTATATAATATATCAAATCGAAGGTATCGACTAGTCTATCACTCTGGAGCATTTTTGTCTAAATCAGATGATTTTGTCATCCAAGATGGCCACCGAAAGGTAAAAAAGTTGTTCTTTTTACTAAAGATTTCAAACGTATTCTTCTTGTGAACTGCTTGGCCGATATTGGCCAAACTTAACTGTAATGGTCTGTGGGTGAAGCCTGTCCATTTTTGTTAAAATGGAGGTCATCACCAAATCCAAGTTGTCCGCCTTTGAAAAGTAGGTCAAATTGTCAAAAAAATCTTCTCGCAAACCGCCAGGCCGATTTCGACGAAACTTTGTATGAATGATGGATAGTTAACGCTGATTCAGATTTGTTCATATGGTGGCCTCTGGGTCAAAAATTGTCATGGCCCGAGGGGTCAAGTAGGGGTCAAATTTTATTTTTGACCGAATATGGTCATTTTATATATCAAATCGAAGGTATAGCAGTAAATCACATGCACATTCGCAATATATGTTAGATCAGAAGGTACCAACAAATTCTGTGGAACATTTGAAGTTGTAAGTGAAGAGTCTTTGTGAAATCAAGATGACCACTATGGAGGCTTTTAGGTGAGCGATACAGGCCCATTTGGGCCTCTTGTTATAACTTCTGTTTCTTTCCAGGGAACGCCTTGATATTTCATACATGCGTTCATCTGATGATACTCTATCGTGTTATAGCAAATCCATGACCCACCCGGCACCCCTTTCCCCAAGGTCAAGGTCACAAACTTATCACATTCATAAACTTAACGTTGGGGTAAATGTCATATAACATCTGTTTCCTTTCATGGAACGCCTTGATATATTATACATGCATTCATCTGATGATACTCTATCGTGCTATAACAAATCCAGGACCCACCGCCCACCCCTTACCCCAGGGTCAAGGTCACAAACTTAGCACATTCATAAACTTAACGTTGGGGTAAATGTCTTATAACATCTGTTTCCTTTCATGGAACGCCTTGATATTTCATACATGCATTCCTCAGATGACTCTGTATCATTCTGTAGCAAATCCACAACCCACCACCCAACCCTTACCCCAAGGTCAAGGTCACAAGCTTAGCATGTTCATAAACTTAACGTTGGGGTAAATGTTGTGTAACTTCTGTTTCTTTACAGGGAACGCTTTGATATTTCATACATGAATTCATCTGATGATCCTCTATTGTGCTACAGCAAATCCATGACACCTTCCCACCCTTTTCCCCAAGGTCAAGGTCACAGACTTAGCACATTCATACATGCATTCCTCATGTGAATAGCTATCATGCTGTAGACAATCACCAACTTAATGCCTTCATAAACTTAATGTTGGGGTAAATTTTGTTTTTCTTCTGTTTTCAGTGAGTGCATTGATATTTCATAAATGCATTCATCTTAATATGCTATATCATGCTATAGCAAACCCACGACCCACCTTGCACCACTGACCCCAATGTCAAGGTCGACCGCACGCCCCTTAACCCACTGTTGATAACAGGGATAATCCATGTACAGTACAGTGTAATTGTTTTACAACTTGACCATATACAGACCACCTGGGTTCTTCTTATACAGTATGACACAAAAGGTGTGAGAGAAGGCTGACAATTAACAGCCTGTTGTCATAGTCTGATGGTTTATTATACCCACTTTTTTGTAAAAAAAAAATGGGTATATTTTCGTCACGGGTGTCCGTCCGTCCGTACGGGCAGACATTCGGGTACTTATGTGGCTAGCCCCACAGGGTTATGGACTTGTTAAAGGATAGGGTTGGTTACAATTAGCCACCTAAAAATCATTTTATGTGGCTAAAAATCGTTTTATGTGGCTAATATTTAACATGTGATAAGCCACATAGTTACCTGAAAGTAAAGACGTCCGTACGTCCGTCCGTCCGTCCGTCACGTTTCTTGTAACTCTAAAAACTTTTTCACCTTCATACCTACGCGCCTGATATTTGGTATGTAGCTTCGTTATCATGTGCAGATGCGCAAAGTGAATTCGGATTTTTGATCCGACCCTCCATCATGGATTATCTCCCCCTTTCGGACTCACAATTTCCCATTTTTTCCTTGTAACTCGAAAAACTTTTTCACCTTCATACCTACGCGCCTGATATTTGGTATGTAGCTTCGTTATCATGTGCAGATGCGCAAAGTGAATTCGGATTTTTGATCCGACCCTCCATCATGGATTATCTCCCCCTTTCGGACTCAGAATTTCCCATTTTTTCCTTGTAACTCGAAAAACTTTTTCACGTTCATACCTACGCGCCTCATATTTGCTATGTAGCTTCGTTATCATGTGCAGATGCGCAAAGTGAATTCGGATTTTTCATCCGACCCTCCATCATGGATTACCTCCCCCTTTTGGACTCAGAATTTCCCATTTTTTCCTTGTAACTCGAAAAACTTTTTCACCTTCATACCTATGCGCCTCATATTTAGTATGTACCTTCGTTATCATGTGCAGATGCGCAAAGTGAATTCCCATTTTTTATCCGACCCTCCATCATGGATTACCTCCCCCTTTCCGACTTAGCATTTGGGGAAAGTGGGTATATTGCGATGGCGCGCCATCGACTTTTTCTAGTTAAAGTATATTAAAGTCTCATCAATGTACATGCAAATAAGTAGACATTAGTAGGCTTTTGGCTAATTTTAACGATTTTAGGTACTGTATCTCATACGTACCATCGTGGCCCATAGTCTTCACGTTAAATAAATGTCATAATAATAATGCAAATGAGTAATACAAATGCAAAACATAAAACAACAGTACATTGTCAGTCATATAAGACGTGTAAGAGACTATGTGTATGATGCATGCTAAGATCATTTATTCTCATTTCTTGATACCGAATATTAGTGTGGGAGAAGGTTGACAATTAACAGCCTTTTGTCTAAACATAGTCTGATCATGATGACGTTGTGAATTGTATCTAGTAGACACTCAGATGCTTCCTAAAAATGAATTTACAAAAAAATAATACAACCAAAATATAAATGTTATGGCTGCCAAA
Organism: Conchocele bisecta; assembly: GCA_029237695.1. Taxonomy (NCBI): domain Eukaryota; kingdom Metazoa; phylum Mollusca; class Bivalvia; order Lucinida; family Thyasiridae; genus Conchocele; species Conchocele bisecta. The sequence continues at coordinate 28,613,225 of CM055272.1, forward strand.
TATTCCACCTGATGAGTACCCCTAGTTGGGAATGAAACAGATCTATACTTTGTAATTAACCCCTAGTTCTAATTATTAAGTTGTTGATTGGTTAAAAAACTTAATTTAAATAACTTTAATTATCAAATAATAACATAAAAAAATCATATTTCCCGGTATTTCCCAGTATTTCCCACTTTGGGGAGTATTTCCCGGGACGGCTGCCGGGAAGTCCCGCCGGTATTTCCCGGCCAACGCTGACGTGGTGTTAATTCCCTTGTTCATTTTGATACCACTTTTGCCATAACCGTGATAATGATGACAGCAATGGTGTATTGTATGCTGTTTTATCCCTATAATTCGACGACATGTTCAACATGTTGAAATGTTTGGATGTTCATTGAATTGGTTTAACTGTGTCTCTCACTGCTACAGCATCTACATTTAAAACAAGTATTCTCAACTCTACGATATGTTCATCGATGTTTCACTCTAAATATCTGGCATGTTCCTCATTTGCATTATATCTTGCGACTAATACCATGGTCATGATCATTTACGTGAATACATACATCAGAATAGGATATTTAGATAAAATATAAACGATACACATCTATTCTCTGTTCCACGTTTTGCTGCCGACAAACTATTGGCCATTAAACACATTAAATCTTAAAAATATATAAATGTAAGTAGTTTTTCATCATCATGATTATTAATAAAGAAGTCAACCTCGCCAAAAAAATTATTTGTAGAAATTCCATCAAATATTTATTTTATTGCGAAAAAACGACTTTCCTATGGGAATTTAACATGGGGGCTAAACATAGATTTGTTTTACATATTTTTTTATTTGTGGACCGATTTTCAAATTCAAACTTTTGTTTTCTTATTTACATCATTTCCAAGCTATCCAGCCAGGTTTCAGAGTCAATTTCCATTTTTTGTGTGTTTTTTTTAACTCCTCTCCCACTGCTTCCCCACCTCTCCCCCCCCCCCTTTTTTGTTATTGGTGAAACAGTACTTACATAATATTCCCAATTACCATGTATAATTTGGCCCCCTTGTTAAATTATCATAGGAAAATAGTTTTTTGCTATAAAATTACCATGTATAATTTGGCAGGCATGCACTATATTAGAATAACCTGTGACAGTTATTTCGAATAACTTCCTCAAGTTATGTTGACATTCAACAAAGGTCGTATTTGTTTTTGACAAACATAACCTATACCAGTTATGTGTAATAACTGTCTCACGTTATCTTGAAAAAAAAACCATAGCTGGGTTTCACATATGTGCATAACATGCAGATATACACATGACTTACACACATGTCTAGTTATCTTCATGTTGTTGTACATGCAATTTCCATATACCATGGTAGGCATGCACTATATTAGAATAACCCGTGGCAGTTATTTTGAATAGCTTCCTCAAGTTATGTTGACATTCAACACAGTTCGTATTTTTTTGACAAACGTAACCTATACCAGTTATGTGTAATAATTGTCTCACGTTATCTTGAAAAACAACTCATAGCTCGGTTTCACATATGTACCTAACACGTAGATATACACATGATACACAGGTCTCGTTATATTCATGATGTGATATATGCAATTGTCATATACCATGAACAGTTTGATTGCGGCCACATTATATTTTCAGGGCTAGGATAACGCGTGTCAGTCGTTTTGAATAACTTCCTCAAGTTATGTTGACATTCAACATAGTTCGTATTTGTTTTTGACAAACATAAACTACGCCAGTTATGTGTACTAACTGTATCACGTTATCTTTAAAAAATAACAATAACCCCATAGCTGGGTTTCACATATGTACATAGCATGTAGATATACACATCATACACGGCTCTCGTTATATTCAAGATGTTGTACATGCAATTTTCATATACCATGTATGGTTTGATTGTGGCCACATTATATTTTCATGGCTCATATAACGCGTGTCAGTTATTTTGAATAACTTTCTCAAGTTATGTTGACATTCAACACATTTTTAGTTTGTTTTGGACAAACATAATCGATGCCAGTTATGTATTATAATCACGTCCTCAAATTATAATGAGAAAAACAACCAATACGACCATGGTGACTAGCATCAGTCGAGTAACCAAACTGTAAGAGGTACCATCATGATCATGGATACTACACTGTGTTTCACATATGCATAGAACATGTACACAAGTTTCGCTGTGTTCATTATGTGGTTCATGCACTCTCCATATACTATATATACATATATCGGACACAATACACTTACATGGCTAGGATAACCGTGCAAGCTATTTTAAATAACTTCCTAGTTATGTCGATATTCAACACATTTCCTGTTAGCATGGTTAGTTTTCAAATATAACCTATGTCAGTAATCATGGTAATGTGTATCTCTGTCGTGAGAGCATGTGCTCAGTTTTGTTGAGACGATTCAAATTGTAGTCAAAACATATCATTTGGATCAAAATGTGAACACTACTGGTTTTCACCAACAACACGGTAACTCTTTTGAATGTATATTCTTATCAAACTTTCCGCATTTGCAAACTAATATGGGTCTGCGTAGGTCATGTAGGTTGCAATCGGTGTTTTATACAGTGGTGCCCAACGGAAACAAATTGTTTGGAAAGCCCGCCATTAACTGCATGCTATCATCATGATCATTGTGATATTTTATGTTTATCATGTTTATGTAACCCATTAATCCAGTGTGAAAACATTATAAACGTGTTGAGTAAGACAGATGACGCGGCCATAACATTGATCATGTTGATTATTGAAAACATCATGCTAGCCTGTAACTATAATACATCATTATCATGCTGATAATCTGATAAATCTGATAAAACCACTGACCCTCTCAGACGTTGAGTTCAGGTGTCCCTCTCTCTCACAAGTGGAGATACAGTTGCCAGTCACTAGGGGCCCATAAACATGATACAATGACTGTTCCCTGTTGTTAGCATGATGTTGTTGGCAGATATGCTTGGGAATATATTGAACTCATTAATTTAACATTAGGTCAGTTACACCAAATGTCTCTTCCATAGATCGAGTATGCAACATAAATGAATCCGCATGAGGTCCGAATGTTGTGCCAGCCAGCCTGCCAGCCAATCCATGCTAGGATTTTGTTTTTCTGTCCAATTCCCTTTGCTCGGATTATTTTGCTGTCTAATTCCCCAAATGTTGACCCTCGGCCTTGCTATGCCGCCCGTCATCCCATCCCGCCCACTTGGCGGGAAAAACGTTGATATGCGTATAAATCCCCCATGCCAACGGTCAATGTGAATGTTTATGTATATTTATGAAATACAATACGAACTTAGCCTCGTTTAGGGTATTAAAACATACGTTCATAGTATTTGCATCATGTCCATCCCACTGGTCTGTCGGATGAGACTTTAAAGGTACATGCCCACTCAGTAGGCACAAAATGTTCTTTATATTAGAGACATCATCTGATACATGTTCTGGCAAAATAAACATTAATTCACCATTACACCACGTATTGATTGGCATTATTATACATTTTATATCAGACGTAAATTTCCACACTGATATCAGGGGCGATAACTGTGTTTCCTTAAACTATTAACGAACATTACTATTTATTACATGAAATCCTTGTTGTGGCGTGTTTTAACCCATTTCATAAATTGTCAGAATGAGCTCCCGTTTGGTAGTATGAAGTATTTGCAAAGAACAGGTAGCTGTTATATGGAATATTTCTAATAATTGTATTGCCATGGGCGGATCTGGAGGGGGGTGGGGGTTCCGGTGTTGCAAGCCCCCTCCCCCCGTTCAGCCACAGAGTTTGCATAGATCATAGTTTACCACCAGTTGAATTTAAATGCCGTTAAACACAGGAAAGTGCATTTCTGTACATCTAGATTTCAAAATTTGTCTTGAGGGCATGCCTCCGGACCCCCTAGCATACTCGCTGCACTCCGTGGAGCTCGAAAATAGGACAACCCCGCCCCCCCGTTCCCCAAATGCTGGATCCGCCCCTGATTGCTATGATTACAAACTATTTTTCTCTGTGGAGATTTTCAAATAGATGCGAAAATAGTCAACGACGTCTACTCACTGAAACGTATTGGATATCTCCAAGCTTTCAGCTTTTTGTAGGCTGAAGTCATGTGATAAACAGAATCTGAAACTCGTTTCCCTTTGATATGAGATTTATGAAACTTGTCTGCTAGAGGCTCGGTGCATAAATTGTGCGTGACTCGTTGCATAAATATCATATCAAATGGTAACTCTTTTGAGATCCTCTATTTATTCTCTGTATTTATTGTTTGATGTGCAATGATCATACTTTATAATCTGTCGAAAATAGTATTCCTTCAGGTGACGCATTTAATTAGTATAAATAATACTAGTTAATGATGGATCTTAGCTAGTTGTATCCCTTTGCAAATCTATTAATAGATATCTGGTGCTACGCTGTATTTCAGCATTTGCTTTTTACTGAATAGCAAAATAATATTTTGGCGAACAGAGTAGACCCAGATCAGACTGCACATCGGAGTCTACACTGAAACAACAACATTAATAAGTGTGTACAATGCATACCAAGATCTGACTGTGTATCTATGTAAGATGATTTGGATGTATACTAGTCGAAATCACTTTATTAACGCCTTTTCACAACAGATTATGCTACATTCACTATTGTTACAAACAATAAATTAAATTGCACAATTTGGACCAGATTTCTATAAATAAATTTAACAGGAGATAACTAGCTACGATCCACATTGAATATTTTGGCAGACAGCAAACACTGTGCACCGATTAGCAAACAAAACCGTTTAGAACAGAGAACTGTCTTAGCAAACTACATATTATGTAAATTCAGGCGAGTAATTCTCAAACTATGCATCTTGGGTTGCACTGGTCATTCTGGTTGCAAATGGGGTTGACCTTGACATATTTTTATCACATGAAAACCTTGTTATGACGTTCTGTAACCCATTTCATAAAAGTGATATGACACCCGTGTAATAACACCTGGAGCGAATTTGATTGGCTGACCGCATCACCCTAATTACGTATTCGTATTATGCACGGAGAAAATGAAGAAGTTAATAATGGGGCGACAAAGCAATACTCTTTTGACATCACCGTGCTTTAAACGTCATTAGAAGCGTCAGTGACTAAGTAAAAGTACTCATTTCTATTTGTTATGAGGTGATTGCGTGTGACTTGTTTCATAAATCTCATATCAAATGGAAACTCGTTTCATATCCTCTAGTTATGCTAATTTCTCTCCTAAGTACCATAAGCCTGGGAAAATGTTGTTTGTGAGTTATATCAGCTGTCCACTGCTTCCCAGATGCCAGACAAAATCTAAACTGACCATGCTCGTTGTCAGATCTTATCATCTAAACTAAACATGCTAAAAGCCGCATTGGGTATGTTGGGACCAGTTAAAATCAATCGCGACTAGGTAGCGCCTACACAAGACTGATAGTGTCAGCCCAGCCGGGACGGGTATACGGCTATAACACCACAGAGTGACCCATTAGCAAGTAACTGGGGACCTGGATGTTCCAGTGTAATTTAGCACAAGTCCATTAGCCCTCAGTGATATTGGGAAAGAAAATTGTCGTCTGCTGTTTTATATTATGCTTATTTCTCAATAAAAGCCTGGTTTAACAGCACTTTAGAATAGAACCATTTCCATTGGAAATGATCGATTCTTAACTGCGGTCAAAGTATGTTTGTTTATGGGGAAAATGGAAAATAAAAAATAAGCAGAAGACGACAAAATTTAATTCAGCAGTGAAAGTGTTAAAGGGTAACCAGTTGCAGTTCTACAGGACACCACGGCTAATTGTTTTCTACATAATGTTATAATGAGTAAACTTTCTAAACCCGACACTCTTGAAGGTCCCCGCATGTCCGGTTTAGAGAGCTACAACTGTAATTCATGCACACTGAAAGCTTTGCTATACATATAAATTACAGCGAAACTCCAACATAGTTAAACACACAAGTTTTATATGTCGTCCGGGTTAGACAGGTTCATCTTTGTATACATGTATGGTTGGTGATCAATATGCTCGCTGCATGTAATGCACTTGATACTAATGAAAAGTCAAGACCCACCCACTCTAATGGAGACGAACTCTGGTTCCGACAGACAAAATAGAACCTTACATCGTGGGCCACCAACAGAGCACTAGATATATTATAGGTCAAAAGTTTTAATGGCAAACGGTGTAGACTCTGAGTGGAAATTGTAGGTTCATTTTCCAATCTGAGACTAGATTGCTTGCCAGTGTTTGAAGATGTGTGGTTTCTCAGGAACAGGTCATGAACTATGCAGCCAGGTCAATACGACTCCAATGCCACAGCCTTATCAAGGCTAGCAACCACCAATTAGTTTTACTATACAACTTAACCGATTCCTCCAAATATGGCCATTCTCTCACACTTTCACTATTCGTATGGATGCTGTGGAACCTACCTGTTCATAACCTGCAACCTGTCTGCACCGGATTTTCACTAATTAAACAATATGTTCACTTACTCCTAAGAAAGAAAATTTCAACATTGTCCTGTCCGCCATATTGTTTATCATCAAAGTGTCATGTGACGTAGTGTTCACATCACGTGACAAGCAGGCTCAGTAATTTCTTTTAAATTGCCTAGAAATATTTTGCTGGAAACTGGTGTTAAAAACACCCCAACATGTTTCTCAAGTAAAATTGGGCTGTAATGGATCAGGATTTACAAGCAAACTGGGTCTGTGGCCTCAAAAGTCTGCACTATTTTTTATACCGGACTACAAAAGCATACCCCCTGGCCGATGTGTACTATATTTAGCACAGTGATACCTATAAGCGCATTTTTTTGCTATAATATCTTAATAAACTGCCTACCATTGTCTTGTCTGACCTATTTCGTGACAGCAAATGTAATTTGACATTATTTAGAAGACTAACTTTTCAACAGTGGCAATTTAAGAATGGTCATATAATTATGGCTGTCCAGCTGCGGAAACTTCAGTTTCACCAGAATTTTCCAGAGTATTATTTTTCTCATATATTTCTTAGGAAAAGTCTATATTGTTGATGCACTTGTAAAAAATTATTATAAAATAGATGGTGCTTGTCAAAAATATTGGCTGTTCCACAATTATGGGGTTAAAACGATTAAATTTATCGAAAGTCGGGTGATTTCGGAGTATTTTTGTCATTTTTTTATCATAAAAACAGGCGAAAAAGTGACTTTCGAAGTATTTAGTCAATCTACATGTTGTAATTTGCATAGAAACATTTGTCCGCATAACTTAGTGACATGCCAGAATGATACGTGTCAAATTAAATTGAAACCAGCCCAGTGTATGAGTGCTGCCAGCGAATTCAGACATAGAAGTGTTAAAATGTCACAGGAAATTGAATCACGTGTGCCCGTGTTGACACTTGTTTCCTTAGGGTATAGACACTGCCTGTTAAATGAGCAATGCTATCCCATATATATTTCTCTACCGATATGCACTGCTTGAACTTGGTTAACCTAATGAAAATATGCCGGCCAATAAGCATAGGAGGCGGGGTAAAAAATGCGGATTTCAAACGGGGCGGGTAAATGAAAAATAAAGGTAAAAACTTTCTTCTCACTCACCAAATGGAACAAATCATAGGTACATCAGGCTAACCAAAGACTCATTTGAATCCCGGGTTAATGTAAATGAAAATAAAACGTTTACCTGTAAAGATGTTGATGGTACGGGACAATGATGTAACTGTTCTGCGCTCTCTGTCGAGGCGTCGAAACTCATTGACGAATGCGCCGTACCGCAAAATGCATCCGTACACCCCGATCTGTTGATAAACAAATTATATCGACCGTATGAGGTCCAGAAGATGTTTAATACTGAAATAAACAGTCATCGCGCCTTTAATACGCACTGTAGTGGCGAAATGGTATTTGATGCGGCCGCATCAAGAAAATGGGGCATTTGTTGGGCTGAGCGGCTAAAATGTGCACCCGATGGTAGATATAAAAGTAAATATTATAAACTATATGAAGAGGTTCCGTCAAGTCGAAAGGGTAGGAAATCAGGGAAAGCTAATGTGGGTTTGCAGCTGGGCCTTATGAGCACACCAATCAGTAATTATGGTGCTTGTCGGCTGTTGGTAAACACAAACATAATTCCGCCGACGTATAACTCTATGCAAAAGCAGTCAAATAGGATAGCAGAGTCTATGGTTGGCTTAAACACTAAAAGTATGCATGAAATCAGACAAACTGTGGCCAGAGAGAATGAACTCTGTGGCAATAAACGTAGCAGACGGTTCGAGTTGAAGGTGACTCTTGCTACAATAACCCAATATTCAATAGCGACAGTACACCATTTCAAGCGGGTACAATCGTGACAACCACTATGTGCGAGAATAATACCAAAGATAAATTAATCATTGGGGCATTTGTTGGCAGTAAGCTGTGCATAATAGGTAGTAAGCTAAGAAATCAGGGTGGAGATATCAGCTGCCCAAACCATCATGGTCACTGCACTGCCAACCTCCCCGAAAATGAGTCGATAGGTAATGAAGCGAAATGGAATGAAATAGTTACGAAGCAGATAAATAGTGACTTACATGTTAGTCATTACACGGGGGACGGTGATAGTAAATCACACAAAGGTGTAGATGCCGCTCAACCAGGGGTAACGGTAACGCATCTAAAAGATATCCGCCATCTGAGTAACTCCCTGAAACGAGAAATAAACAAGGCGCCATTTAGCTCGAACATGTTCGTGGGGTCAAGGAAAACAAACTTGAGAAACCGATTTGCTCTCGCTGTAAGATCCAGGTGCATTGCAGAGTTGAGGCAAGCACATGCCAAACATAATGGTAACTTAGAACAAATAAAGAGCATAATGCCAGGAATAATTTGCACAATAGTCATGTGTTTCAAAGGTTACTGTGGCAAGCAATGTTCACAGTATAATTTCTGCTAATTTAAAATTTTGAATTTTTTTCTGGAAAAATGTAGCCAAGAAGTACTGGCGTAGACCCTGATCGCGCAGACCAAATTTGGTCATAATGTTTGCAAGTATCAACCGAGTCAATAAATAATGTTTAGAAAAACGTTGCTACCTGTTGGGGAGCTATACACTTGATACCGGTTAGTAATCAAATACACAGTGCCAATTAAAGCGACTCGCCACTTTAATATGGCTGAACTAGTCAGTAACAGGCTCATCTGGCTCCCTGATGCATCTCAAATCTGTGTAATTAGTATGTAGACATGTACATAATGTAGATAGGTATACAGTTAATTTACCGTAATTAATAAAACAGGAACTATTAGCAGATACAGGGTGGATATGTGACGCCGTCGAGTGCATGGCTCAGACAGCGCTTTTCGCTATGGCAATTAAATTCTTTCGAGAATTATTTATAATTGTTGACTGAGCACTCAGGTGGGCCGGGTTAACACACAGGGAACAACCACATAAATGTGATATTTCAAGGTGCCTGGGTATTTCAAACACATTATGGTGTAACATGAATGCTACTCTATGTGTATAATAGTATTTTGTTCTTGCATCATTTGGAAATTTAACTTTAATCTTTCCATATTTGACGCGTGTACACCCCTGTGGTTATCCCGACCCACTTGATGCAACCATTTTTCATTAAATTCAAAACTGATTTTTTTCCAGCAATTCTGTCCTTTGTTCTTAATAAAACTTGCTGTAGCCATGATTAAAACCGTTTAGAATTGTTTTCAAAGAAAGCAGACGACATCCACTGATGACCCGGAAATGCTTATAGGCTAGCAACACCAATTAGTTTTACTATACAACTTAAACCGATTCCTCCAAATATGGCCATTCTCTCACACTTTCACTATTCGTATGGATGCTGTGGAATACCTACTGTTCATAACCTGCAACCTGTCTGCACCGGATTTTCACTAATTAAACAATATGTTCACTTACTCCTAAGAAAGAAAATTTCAACATTGTCCTGTCCGCCATATTGTTTATCATCAAAGTGTCATGTGACGTAGTGTTCACATCACGTGACAAGCAGGCTCAGTAATTTCTTTTAAATGCTAGAAATATGCTGGAAACTGGTGTTAAAAACACCCCAACATGTTTCTCAAGTAAAATTGGGCTGTAATGGATCAGGATTTACAAGCAAACTGGGTCTGTGGCCTCAAAACGTCTGCACTATTTTTTATACCGGACTACAAAAGCATACCCCCTGGCCGATGTGTACTATATTTAGCACAGTGATACCTCAAAGTTATTCTCAGGAACAGGTCATGAACTATGCAGCCAGGTCAATACGACTCCAATGCCACAGTTATGAGCGTCTCCTAGGAACCGCTTGTCACGTGATTCAAAAATGTTACCTCCAGATATATATATATGGCTTTCTATTGGCCGAGGCTGGGCCATGATTTGAAATTGTAGTCACATGACCAAGGAATGTAGTCACATGACCAAGGAAAGCAAAAGAATTTATAATGAGGACCAGTTTGAATGCTTGAATGATTGGTCGATGGGTAGAGGGCTCCAGTCAGATGAGGTCAGGTCAGATTCTGAGAGAAGTTAGTTGGATATAAAGTTTGGTCTAGTAAACATCAGAAATTTAATGTAGTGTATTTGTGTTTTATTAAATTATTCCCGCCATATACGCGCTACTACATCTTGGTGAGATAATTCGCGGTTCGATCGAAAAAGAAGAATGTACTTAAATGGATTTTAATGCAACTCAAATTTCGGACTATTATAAAAGTGCAAATTTTCGAAAACACACTTGAGTTTAAGGTATTTATTATAGGTCAAAGTTTTAATGGCAAACGGTGTAGACTCTGAGTGGAAATTGTAGGTTCATTTTCCAATCTGAGACTAGATTGCTTGCCAGTGTTTTGAAGATGTGTGGTTTCTCAGGAACAGGTCATGAACTATGCAGCCAGGTCAATACGACTCCAATGCCACAGCCTTATCAAAGTTAATATTCTCAGGAACAGGTCATGAAACTATGCAGCAGGTCAATATGACTCCAATGCCACAGTTATGAGCGTCTCCTAGGAACCGCTTGTCACGTGATTCAAAAATGTTACCTCCAGATATATATATATGGCTTTCTATTGGCCGAGGCTGGGCCATGATTTGAAATTGTAGTCACATGACCAAGGAATGTAGTCACATGACCAAGGAAAGCAAAACAAGAATTTATAATTAGGAACCAGTTTGAATGCTTGAATATGATTGGTCGATGGGGTAGAGGGCTCCAGGTCAGATGAGGTCAGGTCAGATTCTGAGAGAAGTTAGTTGGATATAAAGTTTGGTCTAGTAAACATCAGAAATTTAATGTAGTGTATTTGTGTTTTATTAAATTATTCCCGCCATATACGCGCTACTACATCTTGGTGAGATAATTCGCGGTTCGATCGAAAAAGAAGAATGTACTTAAATGGATTTTAATGCAACTCAAATTTCGGACATATTATAAAAGTGCAAATTTTCGAAAACACACTTGAGTTTAAGGTATTTATTATAGGTCAAAAGTTTTAATGGCAAACGGTGTAGACTCTGAGTGGAAATTGTAGGTTCATTTTCCAATCTGAGACTAGATTGCTTGCCAGTGTTTGAAGATGTGTGGTTTCTCAGGAACAGGTCATGAACTATGCAGCCAGGTCAATACGACTCCAATGCCACAGCCTTATCAAAGTTAATATTCTCAGGAACAGGTCATGAACTATGCAGCCAGGTCAATATGACTCCAATGCCACAGTTATGAGCGTCTCCTAGGAACCGCTTGTCACGTGATTCAAAAATGTTACCTCCAGATATATATATATGGCTTTCTATTGGCCGAGGCTGGGCCATGATTTGAAATTGTAGTCACATGACCAAGGAATGTAGTCACATGACCAAGGAAAGCAAAACAAGAATTTATAATTAGGAACCAGTTTGAATGCTTGAATATGATTGGTCGATGGGGTAGAGGGCTCCAGGTCAGATGAGGTCAGGTCAGATTCTGAGAGAAGTTAGTTGGATATAAAGTTTGGTCTAGTAAACATCAGAAATTTAATGTAGTGTATTTGTGTTTTATTAAATTATTCCCGCCATATACGCGCTACTACAGATACACACATTCATATTAGAGCATATCCATTTTGGCTGCTGATCGCAGTATAATGGTACTTAATTAGTATTATTATACACGTACGTTCGTTTCCCATTGAAGTCATGGTGATGGTGATCAGAAATTTTGACAAGGTGTCCAATATCATACGTATACAAGTAGTCGGCTATTTGTTTTGTGATTGCGAGTACTATATCCTATGAGCATGATGAGCAGTGGTGAGAATGAAGTGGAGAACCTTTACTACATGGATATGAACATGAGTGTCTATGTGACTCTACTGTACAGTACTATTAATAACGGGAGCGCATTTTAACAATTGTAGTGATTTTACCGAGTCACCGACGCTGGAACGTCTTCGTTTTAGTATGCCCCATATACGATAGCTGTGACCACTCATGTGAAACGTCATGTACATTTTTCTATTAAGTATTGTATTGGGACAGTAATTTTACCAACAATCCACGTACATTGTGTAGCACTGTGGACATGTGAACGGTAATTGAATCGTGCCGAACTGTAACCACTCATGTGAACCGTCACCTGGATCATGTAGGTGTTTCTATTAATTATTGAACCGGGACAAGCATTAAGGTATTAGGTCATAGATAGATACACTTGACTTCAATGATAAGTGCTTCATAAGAGTGATGTGAATAATCATGTAACTATAACGTGGAATAATTGGTCTTGTTACTGTATACTATATAAGGCATCGAGTTGCCATCTCCGCCATCTTTGTATGTACAAGCTATCGTGCAGTCTCACCATTTCGTGCATTTTACACGTACAGCAAATAATATGACTGTAAACCAAATAAAAGTTGGTGCAATACATACATAATAGATAGTTATGACAATGGCAAGCTATACATATTATGCCAGCAAACTATACATTATACGAGATAACTGAGCATTTCTCCCATCAATCTCAAAATAAATTTCAGCGTGTAAACTTTCCAATCTGATGCACAGCCTATGTTACTGTACACGTTACCCATAGGTAAAGCCATATTTACTCACATAGTATGTGAGTTCACACCATGGACAATACACTCAGGTAACTGCTTACATGTAACTGGATTTGACAGCTAATAACAGTGTACAGTAGTGGGTATATATGGTATGTGTTGTGTGGTTTGCCAGGTAAAGGTGACACACTGTGCGATTTTCTGTGCATGAAGCTATTTATAATTGTGGTTCATGTTGTTAAAAACACAGGCACAAACCTGTCCAGAAACTGACATATTTAACAGTTTTTAACAGTTTAGTGTAAATTAATATAATTGGTAGGAGTCCGTCCGTCCTCCTGGTCTTTAGCTCGCCTGCACGAAATGCATAAGAGCTTATGGCATACACCCGGCGTCGTCGGCGTCGGCGTCGTCCACAAACTTAACGTTGGGTAAATGTCTTATAACGTCTGTTTCCTTTCATGGAACACCTTGTTATTTCATACATGCATTCCTCAGATGACCCTCTATCATGCTGTAGCAAATCCATGACCCACCATCCAAACCTTACCCAAGGTCAAGGTCACAAACTTAGCACATTCATAAACTTAATATGTTCCCTGTCAAATTTCTGTATAACATACTGTTTCCTTTCATGGAACGCCATGATCATTTCATACATGCGTTCCTCAGATGACTCTATCATGCTGTAGCAAAATCCACCACCCACCCTACCCCAAGGTCAGGTCACAAATTACACATTCACTTAATGTTGGGGTAAATTTCTTATAACATCTGTTTCCTTTCATGGAAGCCTTGATATTTATACATGCGTTCTCAGATATCTCTATCAGATGTGCACATGACCCACCACCCAACCCTTACCCAACCCCAATGTCAAGGTCACAAACTTAGCACATTCATAAACTTAACGTTGGGGTAAATTTCTTATAACATCTGTTTCCTTTCATGGAACGTCTTGATATTTCATACATGCATTCATCTGATGATACTCTATTGTGCTAAATCAAATCCATGACCCACCCCTTACCCCAAGGTCAAGGTCACAAACTTAGCACATTCATAAACTTAACGTTGGGGTAAATGTCTTATAACATCTGTTTCCTTTCATGGAACGCCTTGATATTTCATACATGCATTCCTCAGATGACCCTCTATCACGCTGTAGCAAATCCACAACCCACCACCCAACCCTTGCTCCAAGGTCAATGCCACAAACTTAGCATGTTCATAAACTTAACGTTGGGGTAAATGTGGTTTAACTTCTCCTTCTTTACAGGGAACGCTTTGATATTTCATACATGCATTCTCTATTGTGCTACAGCAAATCCATGACCCCCCCCCCCCCACACCCCTTTCCCCAAGATCAACATCATAAACTTGACGTTCAAGTAAATGTCTTTTTATAACTTCTGTTTCTTTACAGGGAACGCCTGGATATTTCATACATGCATTCATCTGATGATACTCTATCGTGCTATAGCAAATCCATTTCCCCCACCACCCCACCCCTTTCCCCAAGGTCGAGGTCACAGACATAGCACATTCATAAACTTAACGTTGGGGTAAATGTCTTATAACATCTGTTTCCTGTCATAGAACACCTTGATATTTCATACATGCATTCCTCAGATGACCCTCTATCATGCTGTAGCACATCCACAACCCACCACTCAACCCTTACCCCAAGGTCACAAACTTAGCATGTTCATAAACTTAACGTTGGGGTAAATGTTGTTTAACTTCTGTTTCTTTACAGGGAACGCTTTGATATTTCATACATGCATTCATCTGATGATCCTCTATTGTGCTACATCAAATCCATGACCCACCCCCCCACCCACTCTTTTCCCCAAGGTCACAAACTTAGCACATTCATACATACATTCCTCATGTGAACTAGATTGGTCAGTAAGCGAGGCTTACGGAATACCCCCCGCGTGGGCCCAGGTACCCCTAAAATATGTACAAATTTCCAAGTGTGTGGGCTTGTGACCTTGACTCTGGGATTAGCGCGAGCGGCATGAACGTGAATTTGTCACAGGGTGGTAGAGGTCCATTGGAGCAATGAGTGTGTGAAATGTGAAGCAGATCCGAGCAAGGAAATAGAAGTTATAACCGATTTCTCTGATGTTAAGTTTTGTAAAGAGACTACCGTATAACCTCGAATTAACGCCCCCGGAGGCGTTACATTTTACAAAAGGGGGGGGGGGGGGGGGGGGGGGGGGGGGGGGGGGTTATTAACCATTAAAAAAAAAAAAGAGAAAAAAAAAAAAAAGAAAAGTACCAAGGACCGTCAATTTCAAACACAAATAAGGATTTAAGGATTATTTGTGTTTGAAAATTGGCGGTCATTGGTAAAAAAAATATATTTTGTTGTTTTTTTTATTTATTTGGGGGGGGGGGGGGGGGGGGGGGGGGGTGGGGGGGTTTGGGGGGGTTTATAGCCAGTAATTTTTTTTTACCAAAGTACCGAAAGCCGCCAATTTCAAACACAAATAAGGATTTAATTTAAGGATTATTGTGGTGAAATTGGCGGTCAATTTGTGTGAAATTGGCGGTCACTGGTAAAAAAAAATT
The DNA here is from genome assembly GCA_029237695.1 of Conchocele bisecta. Taxonomy (NCBI): domain Eukaryota; kingdom Metazoa; phylum Mollusca; class Bivalvia; order Lucinida; family Thyasiridae; genus Conchocele; species Conchocele bisecta. The sequence continues at coordinate 28,628,898 of CM055272.1, forward strand.
ATTATTTGGGGGGGGGGGGGGGGGGGGGGGGGGGGGGGGGGGGGGGGGGAGGGGGGGCGTTTATTAGGAGGGGGGCGTTAAGCCGAGGTTATACGGTATGTATGTGACGTTGACCTCGAGATCAGCGGGGATTTGTCACAGCATATGAAATATTAAGTATTTTCAATGAAAGAAATAGAAGTTATAACATATTTCTCTGATGTTAAGTTTTGTAAAGAGACTAAGTATGTGAACTTGACCTTGGGATCAGCGGGGGTTGGACACTCGTAGATTTGTGACAGCATGAGGAATGCACAAGTGAAATAATAAGAATTTTCAATGAAGGAAATAGAAGTTATAACTTATTTCTCTGATGTTAAGTTTTGTAAAGAGTATTTGACCTTGACATTGGGATCAGCGGGGGTTGGACGGTCATGGATTTTGCACAGCATGATAGTAGAGCCTTACAGGAATGCATGTGTGAAATATTAAGCATTTTAGATGAAGGAAATAGAAGTTATAACAATATTTCTCTGATGTTAAGTTTTGTAAAGAGACTAAGTATTTGACCTTGACCTTGGTATCAGCGGGGGTTGGATGGTCGTGGATTTGGCACAGCATGGTAGTAGAGCCTTACAGGAACACATGTGTGAAATATTAAGCATTTTAGATGAAGGAAATAGAAGTTATAACAATATTTCTCTGATGTTAAGTTTTGTAAAGAGACTAAATATTTGACCTTGACCTTGGGATCTGCGGGGGTTGGACGGTAGTGGATTTGGCACAGCATGGTAGTAGAGCCTTACAGGAATGCATGTGTGAAATATTAAGCATTTTAGATGAAGGAAATAGAAGTTATAACAATATTTCTCTGATGTTAAGTTTACGGACTAAGTAATTGACCTTGACCTTGGGATCTGCGGGGGTTGGACGGTCGTGGATTTGGCACAGCATGGTAGTAGAGCCTTACAGGAATGCATGTGTGAAATATCAAGCATTTTAGATGAAGGAAATAGAAGTTATAACAATATTTCTCTGATGTTAAGTTTATCCGGACGGACGGACGGACGGACGGACGGACGGACGGGACGGACGGACGGACAACCTGACTCCAGTATACCCCTCCACAACTCGTTGCGGGGGGTATAATAACTATCATACTGTAGAAAATCACCAACTTAGTGCATTCATAAACTTAATGTTGGGTTAAATTTTGTTTTACTTCTGTTTTCAGGGAGCGCATTGATATTTCCTACATGCAATATATGCTATAGCAAACCCACAACCCACCTTGCACCTCTGACGTCAATGTCAAGGTCCATCGCATGCCCCTTAACCCAAGGTCAATTATATATAATATTCATGTTTTTTATGCAACTGTGCCAAGTTTCAGTGAAGACTGCCAACAGGCGAGCTTCGTTGTCTTCTGACAACTCTTGTTCTACATCACATATTCTACTTCACATGTTGAATTCTTTGTAAAACGGCAGAACAGGTGAAACTGGCTGATGGCTGGAACACACAAAGATGGCCGACTTGGCCATCCCATCTGCCGTATAGGATACAGTAACGTGGCAGTGTTCACATATATGTTATACATATATTCAATCACATTTACGAAGCAGTTATCTTTGAATCAAACGATCATCAGGTATATAGTTGGTCCTTAACCCGACATCCCACGCAAAGTTAATACAATCACGCTGCGTCATGACCACTCATTTGAACCATCGCCTAGATTATGTGCTTCTATTCAATATGGAACGCGAACAATCAATTTACTGACGACCCACACAAATTGTGTAGCACGGTGAGACTAGATTCACCATTCAGTTGAACCGTCGCATGCACCATGTATGTGCAACAGTCAGTTACTGACATGGGAGCGGGGGCATAATTGTACAGTCAACTCACATAATATGTGTAGTTGTATAGGTCCGCCACTTTGTGCTAACGCGTTGTAAATATTATTGTAAACAAAAACTATTTTTAAAATCAACATTTGTCATAAATAACATGACGTTTGTTATTGTTATAATACAGTGCTGACGAGTGCATAAACGTAATACCAAATGCTATGTAAACAAATGATACACATACACTATACTTATCTCATCATATGGTCAAATTTTGTGTTTGCCATCATCATGATAATATATTACTAATTGCCATTACATATGTAAATGCTGAATGTTCTTTGTTTACGATTTATGCATTTTGCAAAGACATATGACACAATCATCCAAATACTACGTGCATGTAACAATACATCCAATTCACTATAGAATAGATGTGTATCAGTTTAATCATCTATATGCCGTGGCTGAAAATTCTCAATAAATATCTTGGGGCATCATTATTCTTGAATTAAACAACACTGATGAAACATTTAGGGAACATTATCAGTATGCTTTGGTGCTGGCCGGGGTGGGGGTAGGGGTGATTACTAGCTGACACTCATTAGGGGTTTCACAGTTATATAGGGAAAACAGTATTTTTCCAGTTTATGTATTAAATACATGTTCATTTGTGTGTGTGAGTCTTTGTATATATTTTATCTGAATAGAACTCGGTGAAAGCTTTCTAACGCTATATAATAATGTTCTGTACGTTGAGCGGTTTTGACACAGGAATAACTATAATGTTGAAAAATGGCATTTTTTCATTGTTATATTGTGTCATTTAAAATTAACTAAACTTTACTGAGCTATTATTCGATATATACATAATTTATCATCAATATATATATGACTGTATTGGTAATGAGGTATGTGCTCTGTAGTTTATTCGATTTCTTTCCGCACTATATAGCAAAGCCACAACATAGTCATAACTTCCTCAAAATAGGTCTATGTTATATTTTTTCAATTTTTATTCACATATTTTAGCATACCCATACTGACAATTTAACTGTGAGAATGCAGTCAAAAAAAATGATATATTACAATTCTGACATATATAATACTTTCAAAATATTAACTTAAATACATCCAAATATTCTGCATATAAAATGTCAAAAATATTCTTAACATGTGTATTCCGTAGTGTCTGTAGCCCCCATTTGCAATTAGGGCTATTTTTAGCTCACCTGAGCGAAGCTCATGTGAGCTATTGTTACGGCAATGTGTCCGTCGTCGTCCGTCGTCGTCCGTCGTCCGTGAACATTTTCAAACGTCTTCTCCTCGGTAACCATTGGGTCTATTGTCACCAAACTTCATGGTCATGGTCCTTAGGTAGGGGGATTACAAAATTGTTAAAATGACGTCATTACGTAATCCTAGATGGCCGCCGTCGAAGAATAGCACAAATTCTTAAAAAATCTTCTTCTCAAGAACCGCCAACCGGATTTCCACAAAACTTGGTAGGAATGATTGATGTACATTGCTCTTTCAAAGTTGTTAAAATGGTGACCCCGGGGTCAAAAATGGGCGTGGCCCGTGGGGTCAAATTGGGGTCAAATTTTATTTTTGACTGAATATGGTCATGTCATATATCAAATTGAAGGTATCAATGAGGCGATCACTCTGGTGCATTTATTGTCAAAATCGGATTGTTATGTCATCCAAGATGGCCACCGAAAGGTCAAAAGGTCGTTATTTTATTAGAGATTTCAAAATTCTTCTTCACATCAACCGCTTGGCCCATGGTAGCTAAACTTAAAAGTTATGGTCCATGGGTGAAGCCTTTTCAGATTTGTTGAAATGGAGGTCATCGCTAATCCAAGATGGCCGCCGTCTAAAAATAGCATAAATTCTTAAAAAATATTCTTCTCATGAACCGCTAGCCGGATTTCGACGAGACTTAGTAGGATTGATCGATGTACATTGCTCTTTCAAAGTTGTTAAAATGGTGAACCCGGGGTCAAAAATGGGCGTGGCACGTGGGGTCAAATTGGGGTCAAATTTTATTTTTGACCGAATATGGTCATGTTATATATCAAATCGAAGGTATCAATGAGGCGATCACTCTGGTACATTTTTTGTCAAAATCGGATTGTTATGTCATCCATGATGGCCGCCGAAATGTCAAAAGGTCGTTCTTTTATTAGAGATTTCAAAATTCTTCTTCACATGAACTGCTTGGTCCATGGTAGCCAAACTTAAAAGTTATGGTCCATGGGTGAAGCCTTTTCAGATTTGTTAAAATGGAGGTCATCGCTAATCGAAGATGCCCACCGTCTAAAAATAGCAAAAATTCTTAAAAAATCTTCTTCTCATGAACCGCTGGCCGGATTTCGACTAAACTTGGTAGGAATGATCGATTTACAATGCTCTTTCAAATTTGTTAAATGGTAACCCCGGGGTCAAAAATGGGCATGGCCCGTGGGGTCAAATTGGGGTCAAATTTTATTTTTGACCGAATATGCTCATGCCATATATCAAATTGAAGGTATCGATGAGGCTATTGCTCTGGTGCAATATTTGTCGGAATCAGATGATTATGTCATCCATGATGGCCACCAAAAGGTCCATTTATTAAAGATTTTGAACTTCTTTTTCTCAGGAACCACATGGCCGATGCTGGCCAAACTTCATAGTAAGTTAAGATCCTTGGGTGAAGTATTTTCAGATTTGGTAGAATGAGTGTCATCGCTTAATCCAAGATGACCGCCATCTAAAAATAGCACAATTTTTTTAAAACACATGAACTCAATGTCACATTCTCCTCTGGTGTTCATGGAGTCAGGTGAGCGAATTAGGGCCATCATGGCCCTCTTGTTTATATTTTAGTTCATGTCTATCATTTGGCTCCATTTTTAGCTCGACTATTCGAAGAATAAGTAGAGCTTATGTTGTCACCCCGGCGTCGGCGTCGGCGTCGGCGTCGGCGTCACCGTCACGCCTTGGTTAAGGTTTTTAGTCAACCTTGTATATGGAATACTACTGGCCCTACACCCACCATACTTGGACAACTTCATCTCCTAGTGATGTACATCAATAACCCCTGATCTATATTTCACCTTGACCTACATTTCCTCTTGAATTACTTAGTTAATTCCCCTTGGTTAAGGTTTTTAGTCAACCTTGGTTAAGGGTTTTAGTCAAGCTTGTACATGGAATACTATTGTGCATACATACACCATACTTGCACAACCTTTTCTCATAGGGATGTACATCAATAACCCCTGGTCTATATTTTACCTTGACCTACATTTCCTCTTCAATTACTTAGTTAATTCCCCTTGGTTAAGGTTTTTAGTCAAGCTTGTATATGGAATACTCTTGGCCCTACACCAACCGTACTTGGACAACTTTATCTCCTAGTGATGTACATCAGTAACCCCTGACCTATAGTTGACTTTGACCTACATTTAACCTTGCATTACTTAGTTAATTCCCCTTGGTTAAGGTTTTTAGTCAACCTTGGTTAAGGTTTTTAGTCAATCTTTCTACATGGAATACTATTGTGCATACAGACGCCATACTTGGACAACCTTTTCTCATAGCGATGTACATCAATAACCCCTGATCTATATTTGACCTTGACCTACATTTCCTCTTGAATTACTTAGTTAATTCCCCTTGGTTAAGGTTTTTAGTCAAGCTTGTATATGGAATACTACTGGCCCTACACCCACCATACTTGGACAACTTCATCTCCTTGTGATGTACATCAACAACCCCTGATATATATTTCACCTTGACCTATATTTCTTCTTCAATTACTTACTTAAGTCACCTTGGTTAAGGTTTTTAGTCAACCTTGGTTAAGGTTTTTACTCAAGCTTGTACATGGAATACTATTGTGCATACATACCCCATACTTGGACAACCTTTTCTCATAGGGATGTACATCAATAACCCCTGATCTATATTTGACCTTCACCTACATTTCCTCTTCAATTATTACTTACTTAATTCTCTTTGGTTAAGATTTTTAGTCAACCTTGTAGATGGAATACTCCTGGCCCTACACCAACCATATTTGAACAACTTCATCTCCTAGTGATGTACATCAACAACCCTGACCTATATTTCACCTTGAATTAATTAGTTAATCCCCCTTGGTTTAGGTTTTTAGTCAACCTTGGTTAAGGTTTTTAGTCAAGCTTGTATATGGAATACTATTGTGCATACAGACACCATACTTGGATAACTTTTTCTCATAGGGATGTACATCAATAACCCCTGACCTATATTTTACCTTCACCTACATTTAACCTTGAATTACTTGGTTAATGTTTATATTCAAGCTTGTATATGGAATACTCCTGGGCCTACATCAACCATACTTGGACAACTTCATCTCCTAGTGATGTACATCAATAATCCCTGACCTATATTTGACCTTGACCTACTTTTATTCTTGGATTACTTAGTTATTTCCCCTTGGTTAAGGTTTTTAGTCACGCTTGTATATGGAATACTCCTGGGCCTACAGCAACCATACTTGGAAAACTTCATCTCCAAGTGATGTACATCAATAACCCCTGACCTATATCTGTCATTGACTTACATTTAACCTTGAATTACTTACTTAATTTCCCTTGATTAAGTTTTTTAGTCAACTTTGGTTAAGGTTTTTATGCAGACCGCAGCCACCTTGTTTGTCAAGCTATGTGTACATCGACAACCCTCGTAGTCGAGCTATGCTGTTCTCCTACAGCTCTTGTTCTAATCTACAAGAACAACAGATATGCAAGCATCTAGTCAACTTAGATTATGGAGCAGACATGTGGCAGCAATTACATCAATATTTATCTAGGTAGCTTGTAGTGTCTAGCCCCTACCTAATACCCAGTATGTTAAAGCCATTTGGACCTTATGTACACAGTCTTCACATTTTTATACGACCGTTTTTAAAAAACGGTACGTATTATGTTTTACCGCACGGCGGGCGGGCGGGTGACTGAAGAAAAAGTGCATAGTTCGTGTACACAACTCCTCCGAAACCGTTCAGTCGATCGATCTGAAACTATACACACATCTTCTACACTTATTGGAGATGTGCACCTTGCTGTTTTTATGCCGAAATAATATTTTTTAACAAAAATATCACATTTTTAACTTAGCCATTTTTTCTACATTTTTCTATACAATTCTATATACGGTACAGAGTTTTGTGTACACAACTCCTCCGAAACCGTTCAGTCGATCGTTCTGAAACTATACACACGTCTTCTACACATATTGAAGATGTGTACCTTGGTGTTTTTATGCCGAAAAAATATCACCTTTTTAACTTAGCCATTTTTTCTCTTCATTTTTCTATACAATTCTATATACGGTACAGAGTTTGTGTACACAACTCCTCCTAAACCGTTCAGTCGATCGTTCTGAAATTATATACACATCTTCTACACATATTGAGGATATGCACATTGGTGTTTTTATGCCGAAAAAATATTTTTTGACAAAAATATCACCTTTTTACCTTAGCCATTTTTTCTACATTATTGTATCCAATTCCCTATCATTTCTACTTTACACTCTACTTTTCTATCTCTGCCTAAATTAGTATACATGTTTAGCACAACGAGATGAAGAAATAATGCTATAGACTTTCAAATTCTCATTAATGTTTCTTGCCTTCAGGTGACAGCTTTACATTTCTGCATCTTCGCTGTCTGGCCCATATTCGACGGGCGTATTTTGTGACTTGGGCAGTCTTGTTACATCTTGAAATCTTGCCCCACTGTGAATAAACAACCAGAATTAGTTATTAATGCATTTGAAAGTAGAACAATCAGTAATTCCATGATTTTGCACAATTGAAATCATTCAAAATCATCACCGTGTTATCCGTTAGTGTACATACGAAGCTTATATTAATGGCTTAAAGTCTTCCATAAGCAGTCTATTGTTAAATAACTATGATAGGATTAACTGTTTACACATTTAAATGGCTGAACATGATCATGTTCTAACCAAGTGTGACAGGGGCTACAGACACTACCAATTTACAATGGCCCACGAGGCAGGGCAAATTATATACAAATGTATATATATTTGTAGGTAAGTTAGAACAGTGACAATACTTAATTGGCATCAGGTACTTAAATTAAACAGTGTTGTGTTTTCACACCATGTACAATTTGGTGTATTAGTTTCAATAATGTTTAAGTAGAAGAATGAATACAGCACATGTAGTGGTTAATGTAGAACTGATTACATCAGTGACTGCATGACTTACATATCGTTACCATGTATTGTATTTATTTACCAATCCAACTCACGACCAAGGGTTAATTTAAATTATTGTCACATGTGAAGACATATGCGGGATGCTTAATGTGGGTGAAAGCTATGCATGTTTGCAATAAGCATACCCATGCCATTCATCATACCATACTACATACTGCCTTGGCCAATGATCATCATGCTCGCTTAAGTGTCAGAAGTGTGCTCGTTAACGATAATAACATTGTATTCCTTGTCAACAATCAATCCATTTTGGACACACTTTGAAACAGTTCTTCAATACTCAAACTGATTGAAAGACATCCGTATTTGTCTTTGAAAATAGGCAGAATATCACACTCTATACATAACAATGTTAGTGTTGTTCAATTACTGAAAACTGCATCAATATTATTGAACATCTGATCATTTTGGCGGCCATTTTGAATATAAATTATAGCATTGTGTACCTGGATATGTATATGTTATCAAATGATTTGAATTGTTTACCTCAAACTGGTATGTATACATGTAGAGGTGTACCGCTTTGAGCTGGCGCGTTATTATTGTAAATATTATTGTAAATATTATTGTAAACACGTGCTATTTTTAAATAGTTTACGTCATATGTTGTAGACATGGTATTTGTATACCAGCGCAAACGCATTAACATTCGATAGAATTGCTAATAATAGTAACATCGTTTAGTGCTCTAGTGGGTAGATCTGCTGTTTGGTGATCGGACTGTCTTGAGTTCGAATCCTGCCAAAGGAATACATTTTTCTCTCGCTTTTACTATTTTGGCGCCAGAGGTAACGCACACATCCCGAAACAGTCGTGCATTTACTTTTACACAAACATTATAAAACACTTCACTTTCTTTGAACCTAATCATTGTGAAATGCATTCTGCACATTCGTGTGTTATTGTGAAAGTCCAGCTCGACTCACTACAAATGCAAATATGTTACGGAGAACACCATGTCGAAAATAAACCTCTCACTTCAGATAATAAACTAATAAATAAATAAACGTGGATGCATGTGGTTCATAATTACCATGTCAATTGTTGTTTGTTACATGTACTAAAGATTCATTAAAAAGAAAACATAAAAACAATATTTAAAAACAATAAATATATATATATAATGGCCAAAGTGAGGATCGAACGCATGCAGTGCAAAATTAAAATCAAGTGCCACCGTTGGCCGCCAGTTTACCCACTGCTCCAGTATGAGAAACTGTTTTGTCAATCGCAATGTATCTATCATAACTATAGCGACGCGCGATAATAAACAGGGAAATACCTACAGAAATTCCATGTTTATTTATACACCAATGTTTATATAAACAAAGCATGTAAACAACGCCATGTCAGGCTGGTATAATTATAATAGGTGCATGAAATGCTGTTTATAACAACTCCATACAGTAAATAGAACAAAACAAGAACATTTTGGCGGCCATTTTGACTGTTCTGACAATTGTGAAAGGCTATTGCATGACTATCTCCTGTATTTTCCATTTATTTGTGAGGAAAAGCAATGTATGTGTGTTTGAACTTTATGAATGTCTGTATGTGTTCGTAACAACACACGACTCGCAGAAATATATTGTAAAACAGCCTATTTTGGCAGCCATTTTGAAATATATTGCCATTTACGGATGTAATTAAATGTAAAATGTATTCTAAATCATTTTACATTCAAATTGTGACTTAATTATAGCAATTTACCCGGTTAATAGTGATCAGACTGAAAGTTAACAGTCCTTAATAAAACAATATAATACTGGTCCGATGTTTGTTTGTTTGGGTTTAACGGCCTATCAACAGCTACGGTCATTTAAGGCCGGGTCAATAGGTTTAGTACTAAATCCCATATACATTTATTACCTGTACAAGTACATGTACATGTTCAAGTACATATACAAATGGGGGCGGAATCCCAAAATCAGAACTGAATAATTACAATAACAAAACTATATATTCAGCCCTGAAATCAGAATAATCCTGATCTGATGCCAGGTCCTCGCCAAACCAGAATCACTTGGCCTCTCCCAAAAGCAGTAGTATCAGTAATAATCTTACTACTTTTACAATGGGCAATAACCCAATTCAACTCCCATGTAACAAAGGAGTCAACGATAAAAACGTACCTGAGGGCCAAACCAGGCAAATCGTGATTCCTATTAAGGAGGAACCCCTACCGTTAATTTACGCCGTCTCGTTCGCCCGACCACCACCCACGTGGCCCGATGTATCCCGGGAACCAACTAATAGTGTGACTGACATTCTTCCAGAACCAACACTTTCACAAAAAAGCACTAACAGGAGGAATTATTTGTGTTTAAATAATAATGTTCATGTTAAAGGTACATGCCCACGCAGCAGGTTACACTGTACTACTATTTTTAATTTTCTGTCATGCCTTATATGAGCCATTTGTCTACCCACTAACAAGTTATTTTTAATTACGGCGCGTGTTAATTGGTGTTAAATCGCATGTTATATGCCGCGACCAGAAAGGGTATTTTTCGACCTCATGCTATTTTTACCAATACTTGTCACGTGACACGGTCAATCATATCACATATTTGACATGCACAGTGAAGTACCGGGTATGGAAGGTGTTCGAGCCAATTCCCACCCTTAAATATGAGCCGAAAAAGTATCGGAAGTTGAGAAGAAAAATCTCAGTTCGAGTCCAGATCTAAATCTCCACGTAACTCTTTCCATTTGGTGATAAGGTCGCCAATATTAACCCGTCTCTCTCTGTACTGCCTGTCCCTCAGACATTTCGCCTTTTTTTTGGCCGACGCCATTTCATACAATTTCCGTCCTGGACGTTTCGACATGTTGATATTCTTGTTTACATATTGGGAAACCTACTAGCGCGCGTAGTATACTGCGCATGCGCACCGCAAGCCGTGATGTGAAAGTCGTCGTCCCCGCACATTATCAAAATAGACGGTTACCACCGCGCGTCGCTAACAGTAAATTGATAATTAATAAATGATTATATTTGTATAGCGGGCACTCGTAATTTTTAGAACTGGTGGAATAGTGACATAATTATACACTTATTTAATTCCTATAAAGAACATTTTGTGCCTACTGCGCGGGTATGTACCTTTAAGTGTTTTTTCTGAAACTTTCAAAATGACAGTGCTATGCACAAAACAACTGACAATTTATGGTGTTAATTGTTAAAGTGTTCAACTGTTGGTGTTACTAGTTTATTGTTAATAAAAAGTTGCCTCGCTTCATAAACAAAGTGTCTGGTTATATCGACAATATGTGTGACATTTATGTACATGTAGTGTCTGTGACAATTTAGTGTACAAAAATGTTATATAATAGCATAGTTGTACCATACCGCACCACATGTAGTTACATGTACAATTGGTAGTGTCTGTAGCCCCATAATGTGATTTCACAAAATGGCACTGCTTGTCATTTTCACTATCATATAAGAAAGATGATTAGCTTAATAATACAATGGTATTGTAGTTCTATACCTCTGACACTGACTGACTCACTTTAGCCAATTACTGTAATTTGGGAACACATATAATTGACAAGTTTGTCCAAGTAACAGATGTTAGAAAACATAAATAAGACGTGTTTGTCAGGTAATTGCTTTTTCACTGTTTAATAACTACCTTACTACCTGTGCATGAAATAAATCATAACCAAGTTAATTGCACACAATTAATTGTGGTAAAAATAAGCATTATCAGATATAATAATATGTGTAGTGTCTGTAGCCCCTCTGCCGATAACGTCATATATATATGTAGCACATGCAATTGTAATGTCACTATGTGTCTTATTTCATTAACTGATGAAGCTACTATATTAAGAACTGATTTTGTATATATAGTGACATGATTGCAGGTAGTATTGCTATATGAAAGCGCATGCTATTTGGCAATGCACATCAGACACCTTTGAAAGGTATTATATTATATATATATCGACTCGAAATAACTGTAACATTGTGAAATTAGTTTGTTCGTGACCAGTTCTTTACAAAAACACTATTAACATCATAAATACACACTGTACATTATTACAAGCCCATGTTATATATTTAAATGTAGTGTCTGTAGGCCCATGCAGCCAGGCGTGTTTTAGGTAGCACAGTTTCAAAACGAGGAACCTGATTCAAAAACTGTTTTCACACAATGTGGCCAACATGTCGGAAGTTAATATTTTTGCATGAAAACATTGAATTGTATTTGATCTATTTTTATACGACTGTATTTAAAAAACGGTACGTATTATGTTTTACCGCACGGCAGGCGGGTGGGCGGGCACACGGTGGGCGGGCGGGCGGCTGAAGAAAAAGCGCATAGTTCGTGTACACAACTCCTCCGAAACCAGTTAGTCGATCGATCTGAAACTATGCACACGTCTTCTACACATATTGAAGATGTGCACCTTGGTGTTTTTTATGCGGAAAAAATATTTTTTAACAAAATTATCACCTTTTTAACTTAGCCATTTTTTCTACATTTTTCTATACAATTCTATATACGGTACATAGTTTGTGTACACAACTCCTCCGAAACCGTTCAGTCGATCGTTCTGAAACTATACACACGTCTTCTACACATATTGAAGATGTGCACCTTGGTGTTTTTATGCCGAAAAATATTTTTTAACAAAAATATCACCTTTTTAGCTCGACTATTCGAAGAATAAGTAGAGCTTATGTTGTCACCCCGGCGTCGGCGTTGTCGGCGTCGGCGTCACCGTCACGCCTTGGTTAAGGTTTTTAGTCAAGCTTGTATATGGAATACTACTGGCCCTACACCACCATACTTGGACAACTTCATCTCCTAGTGATGTACATCAATAACCCCTGATCTATATTTCACCTTGACCTACATTTCCTCTTGAATTACTTGGTTAATTCCCCTTGGTTAAGGTTTTTAGTCAACCTTGGTTAAGGTTTTTAGTCAAGTTTGTATATGCAATACTACTGGCCCTACACCCACCATACTTGGACAACTTCATCTCCTAGTGATGCACATCAATAACCCCTGATCTATATTTGACCTTGACCTATATTTCCTCTTCAATTACTTACTTAATTCCTTTTGGTTAAGGTTTTTACTCAACCTTCTATATGGAATACTACTGGCCCTACACCCACCATACTTGGACAACTTCATCTCCTAGTGATGTACATCAACAACCCCTGACCTATATTTGACCTTGACCTACATATAACCTTGAATTACGTACTTAATTCCCCTTGGTTAAGGTTTTTACTCGACCTTGGTTAAGCTTTTTACTCAAGCTTGTACATGCAATACTATTGTGCATACAGACACCATAATTGGACAACCTTTTCTCATAGTGATGTACATCAATAACCCCTGATCTATATTTGACCTTGACCTACATTTCCTGTTGAATTACTTATTTAATTCTCTTTGGTTAACGTTTTTAGTCAAGCTTGTAGATGGAATACTCATGGCCCTACACAACCATACTTGGACAACTTCATCTCCTAGTGATGTACATCAACAACCCCTGACCTATATTTGACCTTGACCTACATTTAACCTTAAATTACTTACTTAATTCCCCTTGGTTAAGGTTTTTACTCAACCTTGGTTAAGGTTATTAGTCAAGCTTGTAGATGGAATACTATTGTGCATACAGACACCATACTTGGATAACTTTTTCTCATAGGGATGTACATCAATAACCCCTGACCTTTATTTTACCTTCACCTACATTTAACCTTTAATTACTTGGTTAATGTTTATAGTCAAGCTTGTATATGCAATACTTCTGGGCCTACATCAACCATACTTGGACAACTTCATCTCCTAGTGATGTACATCAATAATCCCTGACCTATATTTGACCTTAACCTACTTTTATCCTTGGATTACTTAGTTATCTCCCCTTGGTTACGGTTTTTACTCAAGCTTGTATATGGAATACTCCTGGGCCTACAGCAACCATACTTGGAAAACCACGCACTACATCCAAGGTCAAGGTCACTGTTGAAGGTCAAAGGTCAAACCTATGAAAGTCCCTTCCGCTCTATATTCTTACACGATGCATGGATTATCAAATGGCTTGGCACAAATGTTTTTCTCATGATGAGAAGGTGTGTCGCAATCAATAACCACGCACCTACGTCCAAGGTCAAGGTCACAGTTGAAGGTCAAAGGTCAAACCTATTGAAATTCCCTTCCACTCTATACTTCTACACCGATGCATGGATTATCAAATGCCTTGGCACAAATGTTTCTCAGGATGAGAAGGTGTGTCGCGATCAATAACCACGCACCTACATCCAAGGTCAAGGTCACAGTTGAAGGTCAAAGGTCAAAAATATTGAAATTCCCAAATGGCTTGGCACAAATGTTTCTCACGATGAGAAGGTGTGTCGCGATCAATAACCACGCACCTACGTCCGAGGTCAAGGTCACTGTTGAAGGTCAAAGGTCAAACCTATTGAAATTCCCTTCCACTCTATATCTTCTACACTGATGCATGTATTATCAAATTGCTAACCACGCACCTACGTCCAAGGTCACAGTTGAAGGTCAAAGGTCAAACCTATTGAAATTCCCTTCCGCTCTATACTCTCTACACCGATGCATGGATTATCAAATGGCTTGTCACAAATGTTTCTCATGATGAGAAGGTGTGTGACAATCAATAACCACGCACTCTACGTCCAAGGTCAAGGTCCACAGTTGAAGGTCAAAGGTCAAACCTATTGAAATTCCCTTCGTCTCTATCTTCTACACCGATGCATGGATTATCAAATGCCTTGGCACAAATGTTTCTCAGGATGAGAAGGTGTGTCTCGATCAATAACCACGCACCTACGTCCAAGTTCAAGGTCATAGTTGAAGGTCAAAGGTCAAACTTATTGAAATTCCTTCCGCTCTATATCTTCTACACCGATGCATGGATTATCACACTATGCCCAGGGTCAAGGTCACAGACTTGATGCGTTTGAAACCTTAACGCTCGGCTAAATGGCTTATAATAAAAAATGCCTCATTTTCTTTGGCTGCCAGTGGGGGTATTCGTGTGCCGACAGGCCACATTTCTAGTTTCCCTTGGTTAATGTTTTTAGTCAACCTTGGTTAAGGTTTTTATGCAGGCCGCAGCCACCTTCTTTGTCAAGCTATGTGTACATCGACAACCCTCGTAGTCGAGCTATGCTGTTCTGCTACAGCTCTTGTTACCTTAGCCATTTGTTCTACTACATTTTTCTATACAATTCTATATACGGTACAGAGTTTGTGTACTCAACTCCTCCGAAACTGTTCAGTCGATCGTTCTGAAACTATACACACGTCTTCTACACATATTGAAGATGTGCACCTGGTGTTTTTATGCCGAAAACATATTTGTTAACAAAAATATCACCTTTTTTACTTAGCCATTTTTTCTAAACTATTGTATCCAATTCCCTATCATATCTTCTTTACACTCTACTTTTCTATCTCTGCCTAAATTAGTATACATATTTAGCACAACGAGATGAAGAAATAATGCTATAGACGTTCAAATTCTCATTAATGTTTCTTGCCTTGGTGACAGCGTATTTTGTTAGTTGCGGCACTCTTGTTTGACTAATGTGACACACAAATTCCCTATATAACTGTGAAACACCCCATTATGTAAATCTTTATAATGGTAGTTAATATGTGCTAATGGACCCCAACAGACTGGACATGCCATTTGTAATGGCTATTTGAAAAGCCATCTGGATACTGGCTGTACCAAGCAAGTCATTCTTCGGATAGCCAGCACATGAACGTTTACTATTGCACTAAGCATAGTATACAATCAAATATTTAACAATGGCAATTGGCTTGAATATATGCAACACCAATCAATTGAACATATCAATTGCCATCAATACAATGGAGTCAAATGCCCTACAACTTAGGAATGAGTTGGTGTGGGGGCGTGGCTATTGTTGCTCGGTTCTGTGTTCTCAGGCTGTCAGTATACACCGATCTCTGTTTCGCTAGTATACTAGTATCTGCATACTCTAGGAGAGAGGTGGCAGGGCTTTTGTGTATTCCATTTCTGGTTATCTGACATATTAATATTGTTGTTTCAAGCATTTCAGTCTTATCATAATATATGCAGAAACAATGTATTTGCATTGCTTTAACCCTTCAAATGCTGAAATTGTTATCTGCTGCTGTTTTCTTTACTAGTATTGACTTCTGTATCAGTATGGTTTGTCAGCACTTTATAATCATTGTACCTCCGCAACGAGAGTTGTGTGTGGTGGGGGGGTGGGGGTGGGGGACTGGAGTCAGGTTATCCGCCCGTCCGTCAGTCCGTCAGTCCGTCACTAAAAACTAAAAACTTAACATCAGAGAAATATGTTATAACTTCTAGTTCCTTCATCGAACATTCTTTATAGTTGACGCATGCATTCCTCTAAGGGTCTACTATCATGCTGTCCACGACCGTCCAAGCCCCGCTGATCCCGAGGTCAAGGTCACATACTTAGTCTCTTCACAAAACTTAACATCGGAGAAATCATGCTATGACAAATCCATGACCTCCCCCGCTAAGCCCAGGGTCAAGGTCACAGACTACAAATCTACACATTTATGGGCACCTGCACCCACGCGGGGGGTATTCCGTAAGCCTGGCTTACTGACAAATCTAGTTTACATAATGATTCTCAAGTGCTGTCAAATCATGTTTTTGATGAGAAAAATGAAAATTAGAAAATAAACAGCAGACAACAAAAAATAGTTCAGCAATGTTAGGGTTAATACTGTTAAATTTATATAACTACATGTACATACTTGTTATATAATACATGCACGATGAAATTCCCAGGCAAAACTAGAGATGATGTTTGTATTTAATTTATTTCATGGAGAAATTCTTACAAACATTTCGACGTAAACCATGGCCAAGTGTTTCAGCATCTTGCGACGGTCAAGAAGAGCAAGGTCATGCTAATTGAAGTTCATGTATGTTTCATTCGTTTCATGCTATTGTGCTCATAGTGTCTGTACAGGTTATATCTGAAACCATTGGACTTGACCAACAGTTTGCGAAAAGTAGGTAATTGTCACGCGAATGCCAATGTAGTGTTTTCTATTACAGTTCGGATCCAATGCACATGTAAATATCGCATACGAATACGTGTGCTTTGTACGTCTACATGTATATGCAACTGAACGGCTGTTTGGCAAACATGGGTCTTACAAATATAATATATTTATACCACCCGCAACGAGTTGTGGGGGTATACTGGAATCAGGTTGTACGTGTGTGCGGTGCGTGCGGTGCGCGCGTGCGGTGCGCGCGGTGCGTGCGTGCGTGGTGCGCGCGTCAGTCACTAAACTTAACATCAGAGAAATATGTTATAACTTTTATTTCCTTCATCTTTATTTAAATTGCTTAATATTTCACTCGTGCATTCCTCTAAGGTTATACTATCATGCTGTGCCAAATCCACGACCGTCCAACCCCCGCTGATCACAAGGTCAATGTCAAATACTTGGTCTCTTTACAAAACTGAACATCAGAGAAATAAGGTATAACTTAATATATTTCCTTCATCGAAAATTCTTAATATTTCATGCTTGCATTCCTCTAAGGCTCTACTATCATGCTGTGACAAATCCCCGCTGATCTCAAGGTCAATGTCACATACTTGGTCTCTTTACAAAAGTTAACATCAGAGAAATCGGTTATAACTTATATTTCCTTGCTCGGATCTGCTTCACATTTCACACATGCACTGCTCCAATGGACCTCTACCACCCTGTGACAAATTCACGTTCGTGCCATCCCCGCTAAACCCAGAGTCAAGGTCACAAGCCCACACACTTGTCATTTTTGTTTACACAAATATACCTGGTTAAAGATGGATAGACGGCCGGACGGCTTTTGCATCCCATTTTCGCCACTGATAGTCATATGAAGGCAATACTCCGGAGAATTACAAGCGGTGGGCACAGAGGAGTCGGGAGCTATTGTGATGTGTAACCCGGCTATATGTGCCATGATACTGCTGTTATCTCTGGTGTGTGGCAGGACTGCCAGCAACCTGGATAATTATCAAATTGTGTGTCGTAGTCTTGTCTGGGGAGCATGGTTGTTTGCATAGCTGACCTGAGCTGAATTTAATGAGATTATTGTATGTGATTTACGTCTTCCCAAGTGTGAACGACCAAGGCCATAATATTACCGTTGTATAAGGTTAATGGTTTAAACAGTCAGCCGTAACATTGCATTATAATTTTCCGATGCTATCGATCGCGTTTCAACATTCGTAATCGTTTCCGACCAATTTCCATGAATTCTTTGAAATATCTGTAATATCATACATTCAATATTGTGACGTTATACCATGCAAGTAGTGAGGTAATTAGTAAGAATATATAATGAGTAAAATGCTACAATATATTACTTAGTAATAAACTTTAGTTTGAATGATTATCTTGCTTAGAACACTAGTTATCTCTATATAATGTGGGGACATATTTTGAACCACCCTGCATTTATTGAGTATTTTCAGCCTCGGACTTTACACCCACCAAGCTATTTGATTTCAAGTACATTATCAGGTATTTTGAAATAAAAAGAAATTGAATTTACAAATATTGGCCAGATTAGTGCAGGCGGTGGTGTACGTGTAGGCTACCAGTAAGGAAAAATTGTAAAATGTCTATATTTTGTTGTGAAATGATCATATTAATTATACACCATTTAGAAAGAAGTTTCCATTATAGACGCTAGTGTAATTACATTAACTAAAGTAAATTAGTAACCATCGATTGAAAAACGTGTAATATTGAAAAATAACTAGAGTTGCTTTCTGTGAAATCTGAGACCCATGCAGTGCCTAACTATTATTGCGTACGTCTTTGTTGTTATTATAGGTTTGTTGTTTGTTCGCAGAAGCGACATATGTTTTTATGTCTTCAAACTAACCTGAATGGTTGCAAACGATTAGGTTGCTATGAAATCGTCTTAATAATAAAAATCTGCCTACTCTAATCACTCAAATAACCCACCATAGACCATTCCGCTCTACACACAGCCAGTTGGCTAGTCCGCTATTTAAACCCCTCCTATTATTTTTAGGACGCTATCAAGGTGCAGGTATATTTTGTATCTCCCATAATTTCGTTCTAATTTTGAATTTCTGCCGTGTATTGTGCCTTATTTGTCATTTGATATTGTTCAATACATATTATTGTCACTCAATTGTGTTGCATGATTAATTCTCCATTGTGTTTTTTGGGTTTTTCACTGTGTTTTACACTGTGTCACGTATTTTCGCGGCGCGTGTACGCGATTCGTACCCTAACGGGTTCGTCCCCTAGTAGATTCGCTCCCGTGACACATTTTTGTTACGTATTTGCGGTGTCTTCTATCGGGTTTTGTAGTACAATACCTGTTAGCATGCCGCAATCACGCGTTTCGTGTGGGCACATGACTTCTCCGTGGGACACCCATAAGGACAGGTGCTTTGCCTGTTGCGGGTGTTGCAAGGAGAGGCCATGTGTTTTGTCCGGCCGTTGGACGGATACGACGTGGGGCAAGGCTGGGTCTCGTAGGTCCCATACCTCACGGTCGAAGTAGTCTGTGTCCGCGTCCCAGCTCTTGGGAGCGGTGGTGCCTTCCGAGGTAGGTAAGGCTTCGGAGGGTGCGTCAGATGGATCCCCCATCGGGGGGGGGGGGGGGGGGGGGGGGGGGGGGTGGTGGGGGGGGGGGGGGGGGGGGGGGTGGGCTTTACGTTGAGAAAGTACGGTCAGGTTCTCTGACTTCGTAACTTTCCTCATGTGATAGGCCGGTGATCCATACAGGGGATACCGGGCTGCTGGGACCGGTGCTTGATCCTATACCACCCGGTGCTCATTGAGCTTTACCTATCACAGGGTTGCTGCGTCCGGTGCTTGATCCCATATCACCCGGTTCACAGCGGACCCAGCCTCTCACAGTAGAGGCGCCCGGTACCGGGCACCGGGCACCGGGCACCGGGCACCGGGCACCGGGCACCGGGCACCGGGCACCGGGCTCCGGGCACCGGGCAGCTACCGGGCTGCCACCGGGCACCGGGCAGCCACCGGGCACCGGTCAAACACCGGGCACCAGGCACCAGACTCTCCTTCAGGTTCCTTCTTCCCTGGACAGCCTGCTGCTTCTGGTAGGAAGACGTTCTTTGTCTTCGGTTGGTCTTCGTTCTACGTGTTCACGTAAGTCGAGGAGTCGATCTCGTCATAAGGGTCGGGATTGGGTTAGCTATTCGAGTTCGGGTTCTGAGTTTAGGTCTTGTTCTTCCTCTTCCACGAGGTCATTCTCAGGTTTTGGAACCGTTTCCTCTAGATCTCGTTCTCCTGTTCGTCGTCGGAGACGGTCGTATAGAACATCTTAGTGTTCCCGGAGATCGGTGTGTCGATCGCCTCATAGGAGTCGTGATCTTCTTAGCAACCGGGCTGCTGCGGCCGGTTCTTGATCCTATTTCACCCGGTTTCAGCGGTCTTTACCTATCACAGGGTTGCTGCGGCCGGTGCTTGATCATATTCACTTGGTCACAGCGGACCCAAACTCTCGCAGGAGAGGCGCCCGGTATTGTGTACCGGGCACCGGGCACGGGGCACCGGGCACCGGGCACCGGGCACCGGGCACCGGGCACCGGGGTAGCAACAAGTCTATGACCGGTGTGTTCGTGGCTTCGTATCCTGTGAACATATTTTTGTTTTTGTATCCGGCTCCTCGAGATCTAGATCTTCCGTTCTCGTAGGAGACGGTCGAGGGGGTATTGGACGCCGTGGTGCTTTGGCTCCGTACATGTCTTGCCTGCTCCTTTATTCGAGTGTATATGAGTTCGTATTCCTCGTTAAGAATAAGGACTCGACACGCGATAGAGTTTTGATGGTTCAGTTGGCTAAGATTCTATAGGCCCTGTCTAAGTCCCAGAACTTAGTGGGTTTGTCGGCTCCGTCACAGCCGGTGGTTTTGCCAGTGGAGCCTCCCGTGTGGGTACTTCCTCGGATGGCTGTTGGAGACGGCCATTCGGTTCCTGTTGCTCATACCTTTTCGCTAGTGTAGGGTATTCCTGAGTAAGGGTACATTCTGGATCACGGTACAGTTCCCGCGGTCCTAGACGGCGCCTCGGCAGAGGGCAGCTTTGTTCATGTATCTGCGGTGGAGGATGAGTTTGTTTCGCCTCCTCCTTCCTTCTGGGTTGTTCTGAATGCAGTTTATAAACACTCTGCTGCCTGCAGATGTGTTTCCGCTTCTGCCGCCACCACCGCCGAGGTTCATGCCTTGTATGAGGCTGATTCGGTGGTGGAGGTGCCGGAGTTGCAGAGGCTTCCTTTCTCTCCTACAGTAGGGCTTCTTGCTACGTAGATCGAGGGAGTGTTTGGTAGGATTTGGCCACTGCGGGGTTCCGAGGGCCCAAAACTTTGATCGCCACTCTGGGGTCTAAGTTCTACATGCCCCTCTATGCGGCGTGGTTTTTGAGATCTCCCTTTCTGGACAAGGACGCCGTGGCGATTGGGATATCTTCGGTTCCTGGCCCTTGTTCGCATTTTGCGAAGGCATGGGTGTAGGCTGTTTTTATTTTTAGGTCGATTGTGGCTATGGCTTCAACTTTCGATTTATGTTTGAATGTCTCTGGACGCAGTGCTTCAGTCTGCTGTCAGTGCCGCCAGCCTGTTGTCAACATATCTTTGGTGGTCTCTATGGACATGCTCTTGTCCAGGTGAGACGCAGTGCTAGCCAGCTCGTCTTTCTTGAACGGTCCTGCCAGAGTTTTTGCTCCGTTCGGCTCTTTTGACCTCTGACAAATTGTGCGATCGAACGGCCAAAGGGCAGCTACGGTACCGATGGTCCCTCCTGCTGCTCCGTCTTTTCAACCTCCTGTGGGGTCGTTTCCCCTGACGGGGGTATTTTCAAGTGTTTAAGTATAGCCTCTCTCTCTTGAAGTAGTGCTATAGAGGAAGTTCGGGACGTGGTCGGAGCGCCATTTGCCCGGGAGACTGGGCTGTTTCCATAGATCTGCGGGTCTCGTACTTCCACGTGCCCTTCCGCAGATGCTCTCGGAAGTTTTAGTACTAGCTTCGGCAGTACATATACTAAAATTGGAACGATACAGAGAAGATTGTCATGGTCCCTGCGCAAGGATGACACGCAAATTTGTGAAGCGTTCCATATTTTTTAGGTTTGTTTCCGAGTATCGTGTCTTTTAGTTCCGTGTGTTGCCGTTCGGTCTTTTGGCGGCCCCTCGCGTGTTTACGCTTCTCATGGAGATGGGGTTAGCGGAGGCCAGGCGGATGGGGGTCTCTCTGCTCCAGTATCTGGACGACTGGTTTTTTCACCGTTAGTGCTTTCGTTCACTAATACGGAATCTGGCGGTGGTATGGGGTTTGTTACTCATCTAGGTTTCTTTTCCTATCTAGAGTAGTCGTAGCTGGTTCCCACACAGGATTTTTCTTAGGTGGGAATGAACTTCTTGACCGATCGATCAGTCATCATAGTACCTTTGGACAGGGTGCGTGGCATCTTGACCTAAGTTTTCCGGGTACTGGTCAGAGGTTCTCTGTCATCTAGGAATTTCTGTCACTCCTGGACATTCGGGGTGCAGATGCGGGGTATGTGGTGCTGGGAAGGTTATTCTGCGACCTCCAGTATTACTTACTAGGGCTATGGAGGCCGCACCGCGATCCTTTGGATCGTTCTCTGCCTAGGATCACCATCTTCCTACGTTGTATCAGATGGTGGGCAGTGGAGGTCTGGTTCCTACAGGGATTTCACATGGTGTTACCTCCTCCTACTCGCTTTCTGTCCACAGACGCGTCGTGAGAAGGCTGGGGGGCTCATTTGGAGCCCCTACATCGGTGTTTTTCGGGTTGGTGGTCAGTGCAGGAAACTCAGGGACACATCAACATGTTCCGGGGGTTGACAGCGGCGGATTCTGTTCTGCACGGACAGGTGGTTATGGTTTCTGCGGTCATCTCCGGTTCTGACGGAATGGCTTCTGCATCCGTTGGTGTCCAGTGCTATCTTGTCCGGATGGGGGTATCCATTTGTGGATTTGTTGCGGCAAGGCTCAAACGTCGGTTTTCCACTGTTTGTGTCTCCGGTGCCCTGCCATCGGGCTTTGGCAGTGGACGCTTGTCCTTGTCTTGGATCAGTCAGGACGGGTACGCGTTTCCACCGTTCGTGATGCTGCTCCTAGTCTTACGGAGATTCGCGACGTTCAGTCACGGATCGCTCTGGTGGCCCATGTTGGGCCAACCAGGAGCTGGTTCGTTATGCCTTTGGTCCTGCTTACAGTCCGGCCAATAGTTCTTCCGGTCAGCCAGGTTTTTCTGTCTCAGCATGGAGGGTAGACTCCTATGTGCGTATGATTTACCTTCACGCCTGGCGGTTATCAGGAGGGCCTTCAGTCGCGGAGTATTTTCAGATGACGCTGCCAGGTCATCGCTCAGTTTCAGCGTCCATCCACCTCTAAGTTGTTTGACGCTATGTGGAGAGCCTGGGTGGATTGGGGCCATCGTCAGTCGGTCGATCCGCTCAATCCCACTATAGATGAACTAAGTGATTTTCTTTTGTTTCTTTTTATTCTGGCCTTCGCTTCGGCTTAGCATAGAGGCTAGTTCCTTGCTTTCTGTTGGTCAATCAGCGTTGTATGTGGGAGGAACTCGGTTAGTTTCTCCTATGAACCGGGATTTCTCCCTCAGATACTTTATCCCTCCTCACATGATCTGGAACCAGTTGTGGTTCGGGCCTCCTTCCGTCACGCCTGTCAGCGGCAGTGGATCACACTTTCTGTCCAGTCCGTGCGGTGAAGCATTAGGTTCGGAAGAATTAGGACATCCGGTCCGACCGTAAAGTTTCTTCTTACCAATTTTAGGCCAACGGGAGGTATCGCTATCCATTGTCTTCTGTTGGATAGATAGGGCCATTACTTGAGCTTATGCTACAGTAGGTGGTTCTGCAGCTGGCTTGTGTAGGCCCTAAATGCACGAGGTGCGTGTAGTCTCATCTTCTTTCTATGATCGCTCTCTGCACTGGCAGGAGATGCGTAACTGCCAACTGTTACGATTTTTCCGTATTTGTTCCGGAAAATACGTTAGATATACGGTAGTACGGATTACAATTAAAAGTACGATTTTTAATAAAATCAGCGCGGTTTTATCTGGAAATAATGATTTCGTTAAAATCACAATTCAGCCAATAATCCTATTGTTTTATTTACCCGTAATCATACTCGTCTAGGCGCTTACCATTTGATTATTCAAGCGCTCAGAGATATTGATTTATTCATCACGTAAATTCGTATAATGTCTGCTCTAAAGCGTGCAGCCAACGAATTTGGGGATTGTTTTATCGGAAGAAGTTAGGATAACACATCTGTTCATCAATGATTACAGCGAGACATGGCCCAAATTGGTCCTGTCACAGCGCGGTGATGTTTTTGCGTCTTGCAAGCAGTGTTATTGTAGTTTTCGGTTGCTCATGGTAGCCGAAACTAGGGCCAAGGCTATATTAAAAGTTATTTTATGCATATAAGTGAGTACTGATTTGTGTTCCGGAAAACATATGTGGTGTTCCGGAAAATAACCCCCTTTTCTCTCCATGTTCCTCATGTGACCGATATGGGGTTGGCAGCTCAGGGAGATGTGCTGCAACTGGGTCCGTTAGTAGCAGCGGGTGCAGTTGTGGGTTTATCAGCCGGTAGCATCAAGTATAGGAGGCTGTTTGGATCTACCTGTTTGAGATAGGCTGCGATTTTTTCTGATTACCCGATTATTCGGTTTTTGTCTTTACAGTCCCAGTGGAATCCTGGGGGTTGGTAAGTGTGGCTCACCACTCGATGAGCTTCACTTGCTTTTGTTGATGAACGGGGATCTGTGGTGATCTATGGTTCTTACGGTTCATCACGCTGGCCCAGGAGGCATTGTTTTGTACATGTTTCGATTAGGGCGAGGCTACCTATCTAGTTTGTAGCAGTGTTGTTGCAAAAGGATAGTGTTTCACTTTGGGTTAATGATTTTATTCTCTTTGTCTACTATACATGGGTTAATATGTATAGGTTTTGATCTGGCTTTAGGGCCAGTTTGACTCCTCAGCACTTGCTTGTTAGGATGACCTTAGTGCTTAGGGCGTTTTATACTGTGTTCTCGTTATGTACGAGTCATGTGTTGTCATGAGACAATGTTAAGACTTTGAGTATATCTCAGTTGAGCTATTGCGTGTGAAGTGCCGGGTGACTACATTCGCCAGGGCTTCGTCTGGTAGCAGCAGCTATACCATGAGTATTCTCCGGCGTGCTAACCAAGTATAGCAGGTTGGAGTCTACGAGTCAGTCTACGAGACTAGCGTGGTGGTGCTTGTCTTTATCCACCTCTCATCTACGTTCGTAGAAAAGGGGGGGGCCCGCATTGGGCGCCCCTATGATTCTAGGGTGAGACCATGTTATTACTATATAGGTAACACCCAAGTTTGTACCTAGGCCAAATATTTTTGTCTGTTTTGAGGGTTTTTTTTTTTTTTTTTTTAAATCTGCCTTACCATTCCGGTCGAGGATGAGTAGTGAGCATACCTCCCACCATCACTACGAATTCTTTGCAACCATTCAGGTTAGTTTGAAGACATAAAAATGGAAAATTATTACTAATTTTAGTTTTTATTATTCATACTCACCTGAATGGTAAGGTAGACCCTCCTCCCGTACCCCGCTTGATGGTTTCATCTTCTCTCTACTTAAGTTACTTCGGGCTGTTTCTACTAGCAGTTTCATTTCCTTATGGAAATGAGTAACTTTTTGAAGCTGTATACCTAACAATAATAGAAGGGGTTTAAATAGCGGACTAGCCAACTGGCTGTGTGTAGAGCGGAATGGTCTATGGTGGGTTATTTGAGTGATTAGAGTAGGCAGATTTTTATTATTAGGACGATTTCATAGCAACCTAATCGTTTGCAACCATTCAGGTGAGTATGAATAATAAAAACTAAAATTAGTAATAATTTTCCATTTTGTAACTTTTTGATTTCTACTCTCATTTTAATGAAATGTTTACTGCCATCATGTTACTGTTATCGATTTTATATTTACAATGTACGTTTGTGACCAGTGTAGACCCTGATCAGGCTGCGTATCTTATAATTAAGTTTATCTAAGCCGAACATACTGGTAATTCAATACATATGTAGTCTTTTATCTGACACCTTTAAAGGTTGAGGTACCTTCTGATAAAATGGTATGTCGTCCTATGGAAATAATAATAATATTTCCGAATGTTGGTGTGTCAAATATTGTGTGTACTTGCCGCGCGATGCGCTGGTAAACAGATCACTGAATATGTATCCGGTTTATGGAGGTTCCCCTGTACAGCAGGTATTGACGGATTACACAAATTTGGGGCACGTAGTGTATTATTGCAGATGAAAGTGAAACGTTAGCCATTTGTCCATTTGAAACAAATAATCACTGAGCACAGCTGGAAACCGTATGGTCAGTTTGCAAGCAGCGGGCAAGTGGCACTGTGCTAATTTCACAATCGGATACTTGATACACAGATAATCTATTCCGGAAGAGACATTAGCTACGGCAATTGGTAGGGTTTACCGCTGTATTGAAGGCGGAAGGCTGAATGTTCCAAAGTTTACCCATTCTAATGCTACACTTGTACAGTTTAAAACAAAAAAATGATATGTCATCGTTTATCTTTTATAAAAAGAAATGTTTTGAAACCCTATTTAACCTGTAGGGTATGGAGAAAACCCCAAATGAGAACTGAATATCTACGAAAAACTATAATATATTCTGTTTGGTATTAGAACATGAGTACCCATACGTGTATTCATGTCCGTATCCATAGTAAACAGGCAGCAGCGCAATTCAAATGTTAAAATGTTTTGTGCAATAGTGTAGTAGAAATTATAGTGTATAACCAGCAACTTCTGCTGAACGGCGTCTGCTGCTAGTGAGCAGTCATATTAAACGTTTCTATTATTTTAGATGACATGGCGCGTGTTGTAATAAACTGAACAGCGATTTGAAAGCGACCGCTAGATAATGTTATAGTTTATAGATGAAATAATACAGAAATAAGCATTAATTAAATCTGCATAGCATGCAATATTAATGTGGTAAATATAATAAACAACTGCAGAAGAAATGTAAACAGTCAGTTTGAAATGTATATGTATAAACTGTCCCAGCTGGTAATAACGGTTAAATAACGGGTAAATCAGTGAGTGCCTATAATTACATCATACTCTTGTTGTCATAAGAATATATAAAAATGAATGAACATTATTGTCATAATACATGTATGTATTTGTTGTCGGACCTCTAAGCATGACACGATTGTAAATCTGATTTAGGAATGTAGTATGTGACAATATGGATGTTCATTTGTATAAAACAGTGAAAGAAATCTATACCTTGTCTTTTAGCAATGAATGTGTTGTTTACTCATATGATATCATATCAAGATGCATGTACATCATACATGCATGTATTAGTTGGTCTTATGTATTATGGCACCTGTTAAGCATATATATCAAGAGTCTGAATGACAATAAATGTGATTTGGCCATGCGAAATGGTGTTTCGTTACTAAGTAATGCATGTGTGCAATATGAAGGTATTAGCTGTAGACAAACAGAAATGTGATTTGAGAAACTCTTACAAAACTTTCAAAACATAAACAGACAGACATTACAACTATTTTCCTATTCTGTTGTATCCCTGTCTATGCACATCTGATACCCAGTGCCTTTATGCACGTTAATACAGGGCTAACGTGATTATCTCTGGAGATCTGAAAGATTGCAGTTTTATAACTGTTTAATTATCCCAATGATCAAATCATGATGTATATAATCTGATTACAAAGTGGCTTTTAGATCACATGATCTGACCATTGGTCAGTTGAGCAGCTATAGCTATCTGACATCTAGCAACAACCCATGTGGTTTCACAGTTTTATGTATTGTGAGCAACTGGTGTAAAACAAATAAGCACTCCAAGAAATGAGGTGTGATTTGAGAACAAGAACACACATTAAGATAATAGATACCGGTAACTCTAAACTGAAGCCACCATAATTAAGAATACAAATCTGTTTGGGTATCCGGTTTGGAGAGGTTCTACTGTATATTCAATTGCAGTTTATTTAGGATACATTTTTATGAAAAATATTGTTATATCCTGTTTATTTCAAAATAGAAGTATAATGTCTGGTGGTAGCATTCATTTGAACCATCTCAGTGGAATATTTCAAATGAGTGGTACTAACACACCATGATTATATATCATGGATATCGATGTGTATAATATTGCATTACCTGTATGTGGGGTCCTTCAAGTCATTGGGTCTCAGATATGCACACAACGTGATGAAGCGGATTACTGTCTGTTCCACATGTTTACAAATGGCCAATTAATTATTTTATGGCTTTCTGAACGATGGCAGGTCCAGCAAACATCATTCTATTTATCCCGTCAAACTTCTAAAACAGCATTTAAATCAACTTAATTCATTTAGCCTTCAAAGGAGATAAATTAGAACCGAATTACATCAAACACACTTTGGCGCTCAGAACATAGTTCGATAAAGAATGGTTTATATTTTGTTACCGACAATGTCAAATTACAGCTTCTTTTCAATGGAATATACTCTAAAAATTCACCGGACCCATCCATTTTCATTCAGAGCAGGTTCTGCAAGGATAGCGATCTGCGATTGCGAATATTAATCAACACGACAAACAACAATTTTATTCGTTTATACCTGACTGGAATCACTGGGAGCAGCCATTTTTTATTTTAAATGACGTAGACTTATTGACGTACTTATAATTATGACGTCAGGTCATGTCTGAATGACGCACATAATGGGGTACAGAGCAAACGATTGGATATTGAGGTCTTAATGGAAATTCATTTGACATCCAGAAAATAGCATGAACTTAATTTTAACAATTCTCCGGCGATAACGTTTTTATTTGCGAAATTTAACCGGCACACGGCACACTGTGAACAGTCCCATTTTCACCAATCTGATCAACCAGCACTGCCACTGGTCAACATTACCCATTTTTGTGACCGCGTATGAATTGTGATTATGTCTTTTGACAAGATATCAAATATGTCTCACGGCACCGTGTTTCACGAAACATAGGCACTGTGTTGAGATAAATTACAATATCAACTTTGCGTTAGCCGAAAATTCCCGAAACGTCGTGGCGCAGTGGTAATGCCGACGATAGTTGCGTTACACGACGTTGCCGTCATCGTGGTAGCGGTTTCTAATCGCACCGGGTGCATAAGTTTTTAAATTATAGTTGGCTTTCTGCTAACTAAAAAATGCGAAATGTTGCAAAACTTATTGAATTACTGAACGCAAAGCAGTATAATAAGTAAGTCTACTTTATTACCTTAAAATAAACTGAACATCGGTGGTTTCGAATTTATTTTCTTACATAAGTTACATTTGTTCCTGGCCGATGACGATGTCATCATATTTGTTTTCGGCATAATTAAATAAAATAAATACCGCCCTTCGTTGAGGGAAATATTGTGGATTACCTCCCCTCAAAAACAATATCCCCTTTGGCTATCGCCTCGGGAGATATTGCTTCCTCAGGGAGATAAATATAATTTATTCCACTACCATATTTAAATACCAATAAAGAAACGAGTGCGGAGCAGGCTAAGGGAAATAAATCCGGTATTTCAAAATGGTAGCGGAATAAATTGTATATTACATGCTCCTCGAAAAAATGTGAAATTTGCTCTTAGACCACCAGCTTATAACGTTGTCACAATTGATAATTTTGACGTTAGCGTATTAATTGTTTCTTCGCCGGAAATGACGTCAAAACATGACGTCAATTACGTCTCGCGAACATCTGAGAGGAAATATTTCCTTCAAGGAAATAAATCCGTCTAGAATCACAGTAAACCACTGGGTAGCACGTAATATTCCATAATATTCCCCTCAATAAAATTGACCGTTTGTGGGCGATATTGCTGGTCTGCGCAATATATTGAAGAATGCAATTGTATTTGCTTTTTTTGTACGGTTGGTCAATAAAAGTGTCGTGTATGTGGGGTTGGTCAATTTTATTGTGCAATATTCATTCAGTTTGTAATTTTTCATCGATGTGAATGGTATCCCCTGTTGCTCGTAAGAGCCGAGTAGAAGGGAGAGGTGGCGAAGAGATTTGGTGCACCTAAAATTAATGAACACCAACAATCTGATTCACATACTCAGCATGCTCAGTGACTCCTGAACATAAATTGTTATTGTCTTCTGAATCTACGACGGTTAAAGTGTGCATCCAGCGTAGCTACATAAACATACAAACCCGCAAGTTTATTAAAATTACACACGTGTGAAATGGTGGCCACAGCCATTGATTAACGGGTAAACAAAACAAACCCAATTTTCTGATGGACAGAAGCACACACAAACAAACGCGCGAGTTTTCCGTTATATGACTCGACAAAAATAAAAAGTCTGCATGATTGTTACAATACAATTATTTACAGCGAAAAGTATGACGGGTACATCTCAACATTAAGCGATATGGAAATTGTCGTATTTATCATGTTTATCCCCTCAACACAGTGCGTATGTGCCGTGAAACACGGTGCCGTGAAACATTTTTGATATCCTGTCAATACGACCTAATCACTGCGTATGAATATATGCGGTGATTGTGGTTACTTTTTTTTGCATTTGAAAGCCATTTGTAGGTGTTGACGGGATAAATAGAATAGTAGGTTAGTGCCGTCAATGGGGAAAATATCTGGCGCGGCACGGAAACGGGATGTGCTCGGCAGAGCATCGCCCATCCCGTTTCCTAAGCCTTGCCAGATATTTTCCCATTCACGGCACTAACCTACTATTCTCTATTTATCACATCGCAGTATTTCACTGATATTGCTATCGACATCAAATAGACCGCGGTAACGTCTCTGGCAATGAAATATCGATAGATATCCACTATGTAGTGTGTGTATTTTAGTACAGCCGTACCATGCGTGCGTGCATTTATAAATGAGCGAATATAATTTAGGGACCGGACATAATCATCGGACTAAGCTTTGTTTTCTATATAAAACTCCGCCACTTATTTGAATCATCATTACATATATGATAAATGTATACATATATTGTAATCATCCGTTTAACGTATGTCGAAACCATCATTGTACACAACAAATAAATGGAGAGAATAAATATGTGTTTTCATTAACATTTTAAGGAATCACGGTTACTGCCCATGATATCAAAGTGGCAATTCAATTTGCGTATAAACAGTATAATAATGTCAATTAACACGTCCGGTAATGGTAAATTAATGTTTATTTTGCCAGAAAATATCATATCTAAAGAATGGACGAACAAAAATAGGTCTTCCTATATTTTCAACATATGCTGTTGGAGCCCAGCCACAACCTGTTCAATATATGGAATCATCTAAAATTCATCATGGACGAATCCATGTAAGTTATGTAGGGTGAAATGGTTACATGTCATCGTAATAATAATCGTTCATTCTCTCAGGTCACATACTGATGTACGGGAGTGGATTATAATATCGAGACTATGACCGGCGGTAACGGTCTGCAAATGCACAGTAACTCACGTGTACGTGAAACAGGTTATTGACTATGAGAGATTATTTACCAGGTTAATAATTATTACGACTCTGCAGAAAAAAGGGGATGATGTCTGTACGTAAGGTCAGTGAAGCTCCAGATCCGTAAATGAACACGCTCGTACTGATCAGAAGCAACATTATGAACAGTGTACCCCCATATCAAAAGCCGCATGCGTTGTGTAGTCTGAACAGGATCAAGCCTGGTCACACCTTGGTCAGGTATCACGAGTTACCACTTGGTTACTCTCTCTCTCTCTCTCTCTCTCTCTCTCTCTCTCTCTCTCTCTCTCTCTCTCTCCTGGCCCAGATGATGAATGAAAACATGTCTATTTTGGGGTTCAGAAACAATTGATGGGTGCTCCATTGAAGGAATGATGAACAGTGTAGATCCTGATCAGACTGTGCGGATGCACAGGCTGATCTGGATCTAAACTGGTCGCAAAACCCATAAGCCCCATTTCTCCAGTCACAGCCACATATAAAGGGGTCACCTTGTAAACAATAGCTGAGTTGATGGATTCCCAATTGAAGGTTAAACTGAATAGAGCATGGTAAATTGTGGCTGTAATTCGAGAAATAGGGTTTAAAGGCCCTGAACGGCTCAGTATTACAATTTTCCGATTTTTTCAAACACAAAAACATGTTTGGCAACTGATTTAGTACACAAAACTAACATATACTGCCTAATAGATACATCTCAAGTGTTGAGATTTACATCTTAAACGCAATGTGAAGACAACAAAAACCTGTTTTGTGTACCACTCAGTGCAAAATGTCAATATTGACAAATTAATTTCCGTAACCCAACGGCTTCGGCTCGGAAGCGAGTCGATAAACTCCGGCTATCGGAATTCATCGGCCGCGAATCAGGGAGTTGAGCAGTTGACCCGAGCGTCTATCGGAAAATCGATCGGACTTTGAACACGCACCTGCTGTTTGTTTATCAACAAATATTGATATTTTCATCGACTACAAACTCATTTTTGTACCAAAATAAATGCAAACCGTTTCAAAGTGTGTGTAAATAGAAACCTGTTGGATTTATGTGTGGGAAAACCCAATAGGAGGCCACATTCGGCAACTTGAGCCGTATAGGGGCTTTAAAGGTACATGCCCACTCAGTAGGCACAAACTGCTATTTATATCAGAGACATCATCTGAGACATTTCTATGCAAAATAAACATTCATTCACCATTTCCCCACGTAATGATTGGCATTATTATACATTTTATATCGGACGTAAATTTCCACACTAATATGATAACCGTGTTTCATTAAAATACTAACGGACATTACTATTTATTCTTTGTATTTATTTTTTGATGTGCAATTATCATACTGTATAATCTGTTGAAAATATATTTTTTTTTAGGCGACACATGTAATTAGTAAAAATAATTAAAAAATATCATGCCTCATTTGCATATGAAAATAGCGTGATACCACCGGACGTCACTATCAGTAAAATAAATATTACTGAATGATTATATCTGTATAGAGGGCACTCGTAATTT
This sequence comes from Conchocele bisecta, assembly GCA_029237695.1. NCBI lineage: Eukaryota > Metazoa > Mollusca > Bivalvia > Lucinida > Thyasiridae > Conchocele > Conchocele bisecta. Next base: position 28,662,185 of record CM055272.1, read on the forward strand.
TTAGAACTGGTGGAATAGTGACACAATTATACACTTATTTAATTCCTATAAAGAACATGTTTTGCCTACCGAGTGGGCATGCACCTTTAAACTTAGACCAGGCAAATAATGCACAATTTTAACCCATTACATGCTGAGGTTACACAATCTTTTGCACAAAAATAAAAATAATTCTCTTAATCATACACAGAAGTATACGTTGTCACCACTCATTGGAACCGTCTCGTCAAGATGATGAGTGGTAACAACATATACTTTTGAGATGAAGCAAGAAAAACAGCGAAAATAATTTCAAATTGTTTATACCACATTATGTATATTCAGCCTGAATTGGGCTATCATATGTCATGCAATGACTACATAAACACCATCAAAAACAAGTAACATTCATTCACCATTTCCCCACGTATTGATTGGCATTATTATACATTTTATATCAGATGTAAATTTCCGCACTGATATGAGGGGCGATAACCGTGTTTCCTTACAATGTTATCGGACATTACTATATTTTTTAGGTGACGCATTTAATTTGTATAAATAATGAAAAATATCATGCCTCATTTGCATATGAAAATAGCCTGATATCACCGCGCGTCACTATCAGTAAAATAAATATTACTAAATGATTATATCTGTATAGCGGGCAGTCGTAATTTGGTGTGGTATGGACCTGGCACCGGATCAGGTTATTATAATTTCAGGGCCCGGCCTTACATGACCGTAGCTGTTGATAGGCAGTTAAACACCAATAAACAAACAAACAGATGTCGTAAGTGACTTTATGATGAACGACAAAGCCCCTGATCAGACTGCGAAGGTAGCGGGCAGTCATATTTTTTATCCCCCCCCCTACAGGGGTGTACTGGAGTCAGGTTGTCTGTCCGTCCGTGCGTCCGTGCGTCCGTCCGTGCGTCAGTCCATCACTAAGTTTAACTTCAAAGAAATATGTTATAGCTTCTATTTCCTTCATAAAATGCTTAATATTTCACACATGCATTCCAGTAAGGCTCTGCCAAAGCCATGACTGTCCAACCCCCGCTGATCCCAAGGTCAAGGTCAAATACTTGGTCTCTTTACAAAACTCAACATCAGAGAAATAAGTTATAACTTCCATTTCCTTCATTGAAAATTCTTAGTATTTCTCTTGTGCATTCCTCTAAGGTTGTACTATCATGCTGTGACAAATCCACGGCCGTCCAGCCCCCGCGGATCCCAAGGTCAAGGTCACATACTTAGTCTCTTTACAAAACTTAACATCAGAGAAATATGTTATAACTTCTATTTCTTTCATCGTAAATTCTTAATATTTCATGCATGCATTCCTGTAAGGCTCTACTATCATGCTGTGACAAATCCCCGCTGATCTCGAGGTCAAGATCACATACTTAGTCTCTTTACAAAACTTAACATCAGAGAAATTGGTTATAACTTCTATTTCCTTGCTCGGATCTGCTTCACATTTCACACACGCATTGTTCCAATGGACCTCTACCACGCTGTGACAAATTCAAGTTTGTGCCGTCCCCGCTAAGCCCAGAGTCCAGGTCACAAGCCCACACATTTGTATTTTTGTTTACATATTTAGGGGTACCTAGGCCCACACGGGGGTATTCCGTAAAGAACAGTTTGTGCCTACAGAGTGGGCATGTACCTTTGTTGGAATGCGAGAAATGAAAATCGCCGTCTGCTGTTGTTTCATATTTATACCCCTCCCCCGCCCCGCAACGAGTTGTGGGGGGGGGGGGGTATACTGGAGTCAGGCTGTCCGTCCATCCGTCCGTCACTAAACTTAACATCAGAAAAATATGTTATAACTTCTATTTCCTTCATCTGAACTGCTTAATATTTCACACATGCATTCCTGTAAGGCTCTACTACCATGCTGTGCCAAATCCACGACCGTCCAAGCCCCGCTGATCCCAAGGTCAAGGTCAATTACTTAGTCTCTTTACAAAACTTAACATCAGAGAAATATGTTATAACTTATATTTCCTTCATCTAAAATGCTTAATATTTCACACATGCATTCCTGTAAGGCTATACTACCATTCTGTGTCAAATCCACGACCGTACAGCCCCGTGATCCCAAGGTCAAGGTCACATACTTAGCCTCTTTACAAAACTTAACATCAGAGAAATGTGTTATAACTTCTATTTCTCTACTATCATGCTGTGACAAATCACCGCTGATCTCGAGGTCAAGGTCAAATACTTAGTCTCTTTACAAAACTTAACATTTCTTTCATCGAAAATTCTTAATAGTTCATGCATGCGTTCCTCTAAGGCTCTACGATCAATCATGCTGTGACAAATCCCCGCTGATCTCGAGGTCAAGGTTACATACTTAGTCTCTTTACAAAATTTAGCATCAGAAATCGGTTTTAAATTCACGTTCGTGCCGCCCCCTGGGCCCACACGGGGGGTATTCCGTAGGCCTCGCTTACTGACCAATCTAGTTTGTATTTATTCTCATGGTTTGCCAGTAGAGCTAATGGCATACTCCCGGCGTCTGTCGACGACATTGGCGTCCAGACTTAACGTTTGGTTAAATTTGTTATAATTTCTGTTTCCTTTGATAGAACTTATTGATATTTCACACATGCATTCCTCTGATGGTCCTCTATCATGCTGTTATGATTACATGACCCTTCCGCCGCCAGTAATCCATCGCAAGGTCAAGGTCACAGACTTGCGCTTTCACAAAAGTTAACGTTTGGGGTAAAATTATTATATTTTTTTTCCTTTTATAGAACTGACTGATATTTCGCGCATGCATTCCTCTGATGGTACTCTATCATTCTGTGATAATTCCATGACCCTCCGGTTACCAGTAATCCCAAGGTCAAGGTCATGGTCATTCACACGCTTTCACAAACTTAATGTCGTCGTCGTCGTCGTCCGTGAACATTTTCAAACGTCCTCTCCTCGGTAACCATTGGGCCTATAGTCACTATAGGTAGGGGGATTACAAAATTGTTAAAATTACATCATTACGTAATCCAAGATGGCCGCCGTCTAAAAATAGCACAAATTCTTCAAAAATCTTCTTCTCATGAACCGCTAGCCGGATTTCGACGAAATTTGCTAGGAATGATCGATGTACAATGCTCTTTCAAAGTTGTTAAAATGGTGACCCCGGGGTCAAAAATAGGCGTGTCCCGTGGGGTCAAATTGGTGTCAAATTTTATTTTTGAACAAATATGGTCATGTCATGTATCAAATTGAAGGTATCAACGAGGCGATCACTCTGGTGCATTTTTTGTCGAAATCGGATGGTTAGGTCATCCAAGATGGCCGCCGAAAGGTCAAAAGGTCGTTCTTTTATTAGAGATTTCAAAATTCTTCTTCACATGAACCGCTTGGACCATGGTAGCCAAACGTAAGAGTTATGGTCCATGGGTGAAGCCTTTTCAGATTTGTTAAAATGGAGGTCATCGCTAATCCAAGATGGCTGCCGTCTAAAAATAGCATAAATTCTTAAAAAATCTTCTTCTCATGAACCGCTAGCTGGATTTCGACGAAACTTGGTAGGAATGATCGATGTACAATGCTCTTTCAAATTTGTTAAAATGGTTACCCCGGGGTCAAAAATGGGTGTGGCCCGTGGGGTCAAATTTTATTTTTGACCGAATATGGTCATGTTATATATCAAATTGAAGGTATCGATGAGGCGATTGCTCTGGTGCAATATTTGTCGGAATCGGATGATTATGTCATCCATGATCGCCGCCAAAAGGTCATTTATTCAATATTTTGAACGTCTTTTTCTCAGAAACCACATGGCCGATGATGGCCAAACTTCATAGTAAGTTAAGATCCTTGGGTGAAGCATTTTCAGATTTGGTAAAATGAGAGTCATTGCTTAATCCAAGATGACCGCCATCTAAAAATAGCACAATTTTTTTAAAACACGTGAACTCAATGTCACATTCTCCACTGGTGTTCATGGAGTCAGGTGAGCGAATTAGGGCCATCATGGCCCTCTTGTTTGTATTAATTTGTTCCCACGAAATAACAATTTAACAATTCGTTCCCTCGAATTAACAATTCATTCCCACGATATAACAATTTGTTTCCTCGAATTAACAATTCGTTCCCGTAAATGACATTGCGGAAACAAATTGTTATTTCGTGGGAACAAATTAATAAAAAAAAGAATTCTTCGTCCCCTGCAGGGCTCCGTAGATCCTCATTCTGTGACAAATATTTGATCTTGGCTGCTAACTGGCGGACGTTGTTGTCTTCTGACAACTCTTGTTTATGCAGAGGTGCTACGTTAGCACATACTGAAGATGTTGGTCTATTTATAGAATGCAGTGACAACGTATTGAGGACAGAAACAAGAGGACATCCGCTCACACAACCAGCATCGGACACATCATTGTCATCGCTGGTTGAAGACATGAGTTTGACTGACAGGTGAAAAAGCTACACTAAATAACCTAGCCCTGTAGTGTATGCAAGGTGTATGATCACGTGGTACTAACAACAACAACAAGTACCGATTCAAAGTACGTATTCTTTTATAGTGTCCTTATTACGTAACGGATTTTGATGTAATATGGCGCATCAAACGCGTCTTGTTAAGCTGCATTTGGTGGTCTCTCCGAAACGGAAATCGATTCTTCGCAAAAACGACTTAAGTCTGTGCCAAACTCCCTGGACCACCAAATGCAGCTCATGAAGACGCGTTTGCTGCGCCATATTTCATCAAAATCCATTTGCATATTAAGGAAAATATCAAATAATGCTTAATTTGGGCGACGTTGTTGTTGTTGTTGTAACCACGTGATCATGCACCTTGGTATGGTCATACTTACAGAGCCCCAGATAAGGTGCATATTGGCATATTGGCGTATTTTACGCACTTACTTTAGCAGAAATTGCATTGATTATCAAATTTGGGAGTACAAATACTCACAGCAATGCGAAAATATGCATTGATTTTCAAATCGAGTAGAGAAAATGCTGTAATAAGTTGGCAATTTACTTGAGCTGCAAAAACAAAAAAAACACTGTTTGTTTGCTTTTTGCAGCTCAAATAAGTAAATTTTTAATATTGTTGTCGAGCCCGCTTGTGGAAAGCGAGACATAGTGATCACAATGACGTCCGGGTGTCCGTGCGTCCGTCTGTGCGTCCGTCTGTGCGTCCGTCCGTCCGAAATATGCGTTAAAGTTTTTAAATACCTTATATCTCTGCAGTACTAAGTCACATTGACTTCATATGCTTATTAAAGTTATTAGTCATCATCCATATATTTTGCGTTAAAGTTTTCAAATACCTACTATCTCTGTAACCGTAAGTCGGATTTGCTTGATACTTTGTATGCTTATTGGTCATCATCCATATATTCATTCTGTGTCCCATTCATGCGGCCCCTGTGCCCCTATGTCAAGGTCAACTGACTTAGAAGTTTGCGTTAAAGTTTCTGTTAAAATTTGCGTTATAGTTTTCACATACCTACTATCCTTGGTATGGCCATACTTACAGAGCCCCAGATAAGGTGCATATTGGCATATTGGCGTATTTTACGCACTTACTTTAGCAGAAATTGCATTGATTATCAAATTGACTTGAAACTTCATATGCTTATTAAAGTTATTAGTCATCATCCATATATTTTGCGTTAAAGTTTTCAAATACCTATATACTATCTCCGTAACCGTAAGTCGGATTTGCTTGATACTTTGTTTGCTTATTGGGCATCATCCATATAATCATTCTGTGTCCCACTCATGCGGCCCCTGAGCCCCAAGGTCAAGGCCAAATGACTTGGAATAAGTTTCATAAGTTTTTCATATCTTATATCTCCACAATTGTGACTCCAATTTACTTCCAACTTCCAATACTTTTCATCATCCATATTTTCATTCTATAGCCTGCCATGTGGTCCACATGCCGAAGGTCAAGGTCAAATGACTTTGAAATTTGTGTTAATGTTTTTACATACCTTATATCTCCACAACACTTACTCCGATTTACTTCCAACATCCAATACTTCTTATTCATCATCCATATTTTCATTCTGTAGCCTGCCCATGTGGTCCACATGCCCAAGGTCAAATGACTTTGAAATTTGTGTTAAAGTTTTTACATACCTTATATCTCCACAACACTTACTCCGATTTACTTCAAACTTCAAATAATTCTTTATTATCATCCATATTTTCATTCTATTGCCCACCCATGTGGCCCACATGCCTAAGATCAAGGTCAAATGACTTTAAAATTTGCGTTAAATCTTTTACGTACCTTATATCTCCACAGCCCTTAATTCAGACTTCAAATAAATACATTCTGAGACCATCAAATGCCTCGGCGGGCTCGACATGCGGGCCGCGGCCATCTGGTTTGTGAAGCCCGCTTGTGGAAAGCGAGACATAGTGATCACAATGACGTCCGGGTGTCCGTCCGTGCGTCAGTCCGTCCGGGCACACATACAGGGTCTTAGGTGGTTAGAGGCGTGGCCTAAGACAAAAGAATACAATAGATTTATTCCGTTGACCACTTAAGCCTATTGTTCCTTAGGTGGTCATTCCTTTGATCTTTTATATAGTAAAAACCACCTAAGGGATGTCACGTAAGGACGGTCCGTCCGGTCCGTCCGGTCCGTCCGTCCGTCCGTCCGGGCACACATTAGGGTACTTATGGGGTAGGGGGCGTGGTCTAAGACAATGGGTTAGGGTTAGAACACAATGGAACTTAATCCGTACCCCGTAAGCCTATCTTTTATATAGCAAGTACCCCCTAAGGTCCGAAATGTAAGTTCGTCCGTCCGTCCGCCCTGACGGTACTATACTTATGTGGCTAGCCCCACAGGGTTATGGACTTAGTAAAGGTTAGGGTTGGTTACAATTAGCCACCTAAAAATTCCTTTTATGTGGCTAAAAATCCTTTTATGTGGCTAATATTTAACATGTGATAAGCCACATAAGTATAGTACCGTAAGAACGTCCGTCCGTCCGTCCGTGTCTGTCCATCTGTCCGTCCGTCCGTCAGCAACATTTTCAACGTCTTCTCGGTAACCATTGGACCTTTAGTCACCAAACTTCATGGTCATGGTCCTTAGGTAGGGGGATTACAAAATTGTTGAAATGACGTCATTATGTAATCCAAGATGGCCGTTGTCTAAAAATAGCACAAATTCTTCAAAAAATCTTCTTCTCAAGAACCGCCAACCGGATTTCGACAAAACTTGGTAGGAATGATCGATGTACAATGCTCTTTTAAAAGTTTTTAAAATGGTGACCCCAGGGTAAAAAAATGGGCGTGGCCCGTGGGGTCAAATTGGGGTCAAATTTTATTTTTGACCAAATATGGTCATGTCTATATCAAATCGATGGTATCAAAGAGGCGATCGCTCTGGTACATTTTTTGTCGAAATCGGATGGTCATGTCATCCAAGATGGCCGCCGAAAGGTCAAAAGGTCGTTCTTGTAATAAAGATTTCAAACGTCTTGTTCTCGTGAACCGCTTTGCCGATATTGGCCAAACTTCACGGTAATGGTTATTTGGTCAAGCCTTTTCATTTTTAGCTTGACTATTCAAAGAATAAGTAGAGCTTATGTTGTCACCCCGGCGTCGGCGTCGGTGTCACCGTCACGCCTTGGTTAAGGTTTTTAGTCAACCTTGTATATGGAATACTACTGGCCCTACACCCACCATACTTGGACAACTTCATCTCCCAGTGATGTACATCAATAACCCTTGACCTACATTTCCTCTTGAATTACTTGGTTAAGGTTTTTAATCAACCTTGGTTAAGGTTTTTAGTCAAGCTTGTATATGCAATACTACTGGCCCTACACCCACCATAGTTGGACAACTTCATCTCCTAGTGATGCACATCAATAACCCCTGATCTATATTTGACCTTCACCTACATTTCCTCTTGAATTACTTAGTTAATTCCCCTTGGTTAAGGTTTTTAGTCAACCTTGGTTAAGGTTTTTAGTCAAGCTTGTACATGGAACACTATTGTGCATACAGACACCATACTTGGACAACCTTTTCTCATAGGGATGTACATCAATAACCCCTGATCTATATTTGACCTTCACCTACATTTCCTCTTGAATTACTTACTTAATTCCTCTTGGTTAAGGTTTTTAGTCAAGCTTGTATATGGAATACTACTACTGGCCCTACACCCACGATACTTGGACAACTTCATCTCCTAGTGATGTACATTAATAACCCCTGATCTATATTTGACCTTCGCCTACATTTCCTTTTGAATTACTTACTTAATTCCCCTTGGTTAACGTTTTTAGTCAAGCTTGGTTAAGGTTTTTAGTCAAGCTGGTACATGGAATAATATTGTGCATACAGACACCATACTTGGACAACCTTTTCTCATAGGGATGTACATCAATAACCTCTGATCTGTATTTGACCTTGACCTACATTTCCTCTTCAATTACTTAGTTAATTTCCCCTTGGTTATGGTTTTTAGTCAAGCTTTAGTTACCTTCACCTACATTTAACCTTCAATTACTTGGTTAATGTTTATAGTCAAGCTTGTATATGGAATACTCCTGGGCCTACATCAACCATACTTGGACAACTTCATCTCCTAGTGATGTACATCAATAATCCCTGACCTATATTTGACCTTGACCTACTTTTATTCTTAGATTACTTAGTTATTTCCCCTTGGTTACGGTTTTTAGTCAAGCTTGTATATGGAATACTCCTCGGCCTACAGAAACCATACTTGGAAAACTTCATCTCCTAGTGATGTACATCAATAACCCCTGACCTATATCTGACATTGACCTACATTTAACCTTGAATTACTTACTTAATTTCCCTTGGTTAAGGTTTTTAGTCAACCTTGGTTAAGGTTTTTATGCAGGCCACAGCCACCTTCTTTGTGTACATCGACAACCCTCGTAGTTGAGCTATGCTGTTCTCCTACAGCTCTTGTTGTTTAAATGGTGGTCATCGCGAAATAAAAGATGGCCGCTGTTGAAAAGTAGATAAAATTCTTAAAAAATATTCTTCTCGCGAACTGCCAGGCCGATTTTTACGAAACTTGGTATGAATGATCGATAGTTAACAATGTTTCAGATTCCTTCAAATGGTGGCTCCTGGTCAAAAATAGGCGGGGCAGGAGGGGTCAAGTAGGGGTCAAATTTCACATTTGACCGAATATGGTCATGTCGTATATCAATTCGAAGGTATGGACGAAGCGATCACTTAGGAGCATGTTTTGTCGAAATCAGATGATTACATCATCCAAGATGGCCGCCGAAATGTCAAAAGGTCGTTCTTTTATTAGAGATTTCAAACGTCTTGTTCATACAAACTGCTTGGCCATTGGTAGCAGACTTCGCAGTTATGGTCCATTGGTAAAGCCTTTTCAGTTTTGTTAAAATGGCGGTCATCGTTAATCCAAGGTGGGGGGCATCTAAAAATAGCACAACATTTTCAAAAATCTTCTTCTCACGAACTACCAGACCGATTTAAAATGGTGACCCCTGGGTCAAAAATGGGATCAAATAGGAGTCTTATAAATGGTATTATAATATATCAAATCAAAGGTATTGATGAGGCGATCACTGTGGTGCTGTTTTCATCGAATCGGATGATTACATCATCCAAGATGGCCGCCAAAAGGTCAAAAGGTCGTTCTTTTATTAGAGATTTCAAATGTCTTCTTCATACAAACCGCTTGGCCATTGGTGGCCAAACTTCGCAGTTATGGTTCATTGGTAAAGCCTTTTCAGTTTTGTTAAAATGGCGGTCGTCGTTTTTCCAAGATGGCCGCCGTCTAAAAATAGCATAAATTCTTAAAAAATCTTCAAAGCTTTGAAAATGCCCAAAAATGGTGACCTCTGGGTCAAAAATGGGCATCGCCCGGTGGGTCAAATAGGGGTTAACTTTTTTACGGAATATGGTTATATAATACATAAAATCTAAGGATTGCAATATACAGTAGGCTGGAAGCATCCTGTTGTGGTCTCCAAACCTCTCAAAGTTGTGTAAGATATATCTGTACATATCGCGAGACAACTCCTACCCTGGTGACTTCTCAAGTTTGTCGCATTGACATTTTGTGCCTGTCATGGGCTTATTTTGATGTGTATGTAGTGACAACTTTACATACCAGTATTTGCTTGATTGTTGTGACATTGCATGGGTGAGCGATATAGGGCCATCATGGCCCTCTTGTTTCTTAATCTTGGAAATTGCTATGTCCAAAAGTAGGTCAATGTCACGGGAAGGTAAAACAGTTTGCAGTGTTTTGTGATTTAGATCACTAGACGATGATTGTGTGCAAGTTTGTTGGTTTTAGGGCTAATAGTATTGAACATACATGTACAAACTTGACCATTTTTCTGGAAAGTGCCAAGTCCAAAAGGAGGTCAAGATCACTGTGGGTGTCAATTTTAACTTCGGGGACCCTCGTTTCAGGGTACAGACGGCAGTAGGTGATGATGATAACGACTTGCAAAAAGCGATTGAAGCAAGCATTTTTGAAACTGTTACAGTAGAGTAAGATACAGTCGAACCTCCCCGAACGGCCACCTCTCTACAACAGCCACCTCTCTGTAACAGCTGTTATTTTATATCCCAAATGGATGATTTCCTCTATATCTAACCCTTACACTGCTGAGCATGAACATTGTCGTTTGATGTTGATTTTGCATTCTTTCTCAATAAAAACATGTTTTGACAGCATTTTAGAATCATTTCCATTGGAACATGTTTTTATTGAGAATTATTGAAGAAAATAAATAAACATCAGACGATAAAATTGTATTCAGCATTAACCTCCCTACAACAGCCACCTCTCTATAACAGCCAATGTTGCCTCTTCCCATGGGTGGCTGTTGTAGAGAGGTTGCACTGTATATATAAAACTCAAACTTGGTTAATTATTTGGTGCCAATGACATGGGCGTAGGAACCGGTCTGGCGGACCAATAATTTACTACATAAATGATTTTTATTAACATTTAGAAATTTCGGACCTTTCTTATATCATTATGAACATTTACCGGACCAATCGCTGACCAATCACCGGATGCTTCCTACGCCCCTGAATGATATATGAATGTTTATGGGTCGGACCCAGTAGTCTTATAAAATAAAGGTACGTTAATTTAACAGGTCTTTTATAGTTGTACTCCCATGTACATAGTGCAAAACAATATTGAGCCCACCGGACTCTATATTCAACTTTTCGACCCAACAATATTATATAAATACTGCCCTTGGTTGAGGGGAATATTGTGGATTATCTCCCCGGTGAAGTCTTATCTCCCGAAGATATTTCTTTCGATGGGAGATCATCCACAATATTCCCCTCAAGCAAAGGAAGTATTTACTTTATTATACAGAATATAAACAACAAATTGACTAAAATTAATACATGTACCTACGGCAGCAGGGACATGTGCACTTTTTTTTCTATGTCGTTCCCACGACATAGCATCTCGTTCCCACGAGATAGCATCTCGTTACCACGACTCAGCTATGTCGTTCCCACGAGATAGTATCTTGTTCCCACGAGATAGGATCTCGTTCCCACGAGATAGGATCTCGTTACCACGAGTTAGCTATGTCGTTCCCACGACTTAACATCTCGTTACCACGACATAGCATCTCGTTCCAATGAGATAGGATCTCGTTACCACGAGTTAGCTATGTCGTTACCACGAGATAGCATCTCGTTCCCACGAGATAGGATCTCGTTACCACGAGTTAGCTATGTCGTTCCCACGACTTAGCATCTCGTTACCACGACATAGCATCTCGTTCCAATGAGATAGGATCTCGTTACCACGAGTTAGCTATGTCGTTACCACGAGTTAGCTATGTCGTTCCCACGAGATAGGATCTCGTTACCACGAGTTAGCTATGTCGTTCGCACGACATAGGTAGCCAATGAAAATGCAGCATAATACCGCCATATTATTTCTTTCAGCCAGCATGGCCAGAGTTGAATATTTCAATCGATAGTAAGTCATATCGTGTATGTTGGGAGGTTTTGCTCAGAAGTTGTCGATCCTTTCGCACAATTTCTGTCACTTTTGTCCTACCAGCAAAGGGTTATCTTCCTTACTAACGTGTTTCTGCCATTTGTCTTGAGACTTGAGAAAACAAGCATGGCCGGTGAACAGATAAAAGGTTAGAGCCAGTTCACTGATTCGAAGATTATTAAACATTATGCTTATTGCACAATAAACAGTAGGTGTGTGCACACTCCCATGCTACAATCTACTGTCTGTTTCAAATAACTTTGTTGGCGCTAGATTTTGAAATGGCAAATTAGTATATTTACCCTAATATCGACAGCGTCGTATCGACACCCACATATAATGTCAATGCACCTAAATTTTAAAAACATATATTATGCAAGCTATTGTTATTTATTTGGCAATCTGTGACAATAACCACACACCTAGACATTAACACCATTCATTATGTGTGTGCAAAACCACAGGCGATGGGCTAGAAACAAAATTGCTACCCCACTACGCTATCTCTCCACATAGATACCATATCGTAGGCCACTCGTGTAGCTAGCGATGGGCATATTGATAGGATAGTGTATTATACTTGTTAAGTTGTTCATGTAGAAAAAAGACATAAAATGCAGTCAACCGTTTATCTATTGGATGACTGCATTTTATTTTGTTCTACATGTCTACACGAGTATAATACACTATCCTATCATCGCCTGTGTTCAAAACCACCAGTTTTCCCATCCTCATTTTTATTTTAGTTGCGTACAGTAACTCGGTTCATAGTTGCGAGCAGCGTAACATTATATTGATGATTCTGCTGGTATATACTTGATCGAAGTCTACTGCGGCTCCCTGTCTCGTAGTGACGAACAGTAACTTGCGATCTATTCCCTTACCGTCCGTAGCATGAGTTATGATTCCACTCATAAGATTCCTCTGCAGAATAGCGAATCAGATCTGATTCGCTTAATTTAGTTGCGAAGGGTAACTGTTGCCATCTACTCCCGTTCCATCCGTCTAGTTGTGAGTTCATGACTGTCTTGATATGCAGTCATGATGGCTTACTCTTTTATTTTCCTTTGGACTTTTCAAAAATAGAGATAAAGTATCAAATTTACATTTTTTTAAATTAAATAATTTGTGGGTTATTTCAATATGTATGTAAATAGTAGATGAGAACTATTTTAAGCTTTTAATGTTTATAGAAATGAAAAAAAAAAAAAATTATTGACAAAAATCATGAACATCTGAGAAAACAAAACATGTTTTTTTTGGTAAAAAATTGTATTGAAATCAACAATATAATGCTGGTGTATGTTTTTAAATGTAAACTAGGGTTCAATCCAAGTGTTTATACAGTTAGATGCTGTATATGTTCAGTTTTATTGAAAAATATAAAATGCCAATAAACAAATAGCAGCCATCACAACCCAACTTTTTATTTGGTCGGTGATGTTCTTGACTACCGTCCGTCCGTCTGTCTGCATATGGACGGTACGGGAGTAGATTGCAAGAGTTACCATTCGTAACTACAGTTACTTGTGAACGATTTTATATATTTTTTAACTGAAATGAGTGTTAATATTATGAAAATAACATATTCAAGTAATTATGACATACATTTACAAAAGATGTGACCTGATAAAGTAAATTTAAGCTAAAATTAACAAGTGACCCAGTAAGTGGCAGCCAAATTCAACGTGTAAAAGTTAAGATTGGGTCCATAAAGGCAAAAATAAATTTTCTAAACCTTCTACAATGGTAAAAATTGTTTCAGAATTATTAATTTGTATTACTTTTATGATACTAATATTTTTTCAGCCGGAAAATATCTCAAATATGTCAAAATTAACTGCTAAAGTGTGAATCGGATCTGATTCGCTAAATTCTACAGGGGAATCCTATGAGTGTACTTGTAACTCTGGCTATGGACGGTACAGGAGTAGATTGCAAGAGTTACCGTTCGCAACTACCTGTCTGAGAATGTACTTCACATTGTTGTACGAGATGTTAACTGCTTATTCTCCCTACCATAGGCACGTGATCGTTCCCAGGTTCGGATTTTGGGATGTATTGTGGGGACTGTCACTGGGGATGTTGTGAGTGGTATTACTAAGGGTGACTGAAGTTTGACTGCATGGGGGACTGAAATATCCCTGAGGGGCTAAGTGAGATTATGTATGCCACTGTAACACTGGGTAGTACCAGTATGTAGCCACGGTGTTCAGGTGTGGTTGAATTGTGACTGGGGACTGCACTGTGACTGAAGGGGACTAAGGAATCATGGAGGGCTATTATAGGTGACACTCGGATGCAAGTTCAACTATCACTCAGGATTTTACCAGGTATGGTACAATCCTGCTTGATTTATTTTACGCCAGAGGGCCAGAGTGTTGAAAAGGGAAAACAAAGCCAGTTACATTTCAATAATTTATCATTGGTACTGTTTCACAAATGTGCATTCAAATACAAGGTGAGACAAAGTTGTTGACAGAAGAAACAGTTTATGGAGTGTAGAATTAATTAACTCGGTTTGATGAAGAGACGTAATCTGCAAACATGATTTGCTAGCGAAATTGACAAAATTCAGCCTTATATAGTCGCCAAATAATTGACCTCGGCTAACCTCCATCAGCCAAAACTGACTGGTATGAACTGTTTCATTGTTAAGTCGCAGACAATTTTATCACATCAGATTCATTAAAGTCCGGATCACCGAACTGTCAAGACTTCCGAGACCACATGTTTTGAATAGAAAACTGTATGTAAAGACCTAAATTTACAATGTCATTGATAACTATCGATGGATTTGCAGAGAATAGGTGTCAATGCTTCCGCTAACACCAAACATAGTGGAAACAGGTAATTATAAAGTCAGAATTCGCCAGCACTAAATCCTGACTTCGTTCCCGAATCAGTTTGTGCCCAACAAATAATGTATTCTACCACAGTGTAACTGTAAACAAAAATGGCGAACAGCATACTGGATCAGCCTTGGCATCATGACAGGTTCATTTCTTTGTTGAATTATTACTTTGGTAATCAAGACCGCTATTCCAGCAACGGTGTATAACGCACAAATATTAACCACATAGAGGACATCATAGGTAATTTACATCATTTACTGACGTCAGAATGTTATGACATTTATTTAACATGTATAGACTTCTTTGAACTGCCTTTAAGGGTCAGACAAATTGTTATCCCATTGTGTAGCGAAAATAGGATATATGGATGCAAAAGTCGTCTGTCTGTCTGTGACTTTATCCAGTCTGCTATAACTTCTTTAGTGTATGGCCGATTGGCTTCAAACTTCAAGTACATGTTTATTATCATCCAATTCTTCATTCCCCACCCATGCTCCCTGTGCCCAAGGTCAAGGTCAAATAACTTAATAAATTTTATATACACTATATTTTTTCACATTCAGTAGATGCATGTGCGTTTCTCCATTCTCCCTTAACCCTTAGACCGCTACTCACAAAAATTGTCGTCTGCTTTTATATCTTGCCTTATTTCTTAATAAAAACATGGTTTGACAGCACTTCAGAATCATTTACAATGGAAATGATTCTGAAGTGCTGTCAAAGCATGTTGTAAATTATTCTTAAGTACTGTCAAAGCATGTTTGTGATGATAAAAATGGAAACTAGAAAATAAACAGCAGACAACAAAAAAAATAAAGATAGCGGTCTAAGTGTTAACTTCTCCAACTACCACATCTAACATACTATTTTACTATTGTGTTTTAAGCAAAGTTGTGAAGGCCAAAATGTTAAAGTCATATTAATGACAGCATTCAATGTGTCATATTTGTGCACAGGTATTGATATATGTATTGAAATATTAAAGTAATCCTTCAAGGGATATATAGAAGCTCTGACAGAATTGAAAAACCCCGGCAAACTTCTTAATGTGTCCGGACACACGGATGGACGCACGCACAGTCCAAACACAATATGCCTCCGGCTCTACCAAAACCGGGGGCATAAGAACACTAATGATTACTAATGCTCATTTCCTCTGAATTTGAGGATGCCACTTTCCCAGCACTCTCAAATTGGGGACATTTGCCGTTTCAATTAGCAAATCATCTCATAACAGACCTGTTATTGAAATTCCATGGTTACACAACAACCTGTTTGATTGAAGTTATACAGTTCAAACTTAATTTATCATGAATATTTTTGTGAATTTCTTCCTCCGTCATTCCTCTTTCGACTAAGAAGTTCACAAATTCGTGATCGTCAGCCATGTTTCTGAAACAAATTAATATATATATATATATATATATATATATATATATATATATATATATATATATATATATATATACTATAGGGTAGAGATACTACCAGTCCTTGGACACTTCCAATTTATGCATGTTGTGTTTTGTTAAGCAAGAAGTTTTCAATTCTGTCATAACTTCTATATATGTACCTCTAAGGATTACTTGTACACAAATGTCACACGTCCATGCTGCCCTTAATATGACCTTGACTGTTTTACCTTTACAACTGTCCTTATGATTACATATCACATTTGGTTAATTAAGTTTGCCACAGGGCATGACTATATGAATATCCTTGTGTCGGGGATACCTCGTGAACGAGAAATAACGATCGCAATGACGGCCGGGTGTCAATAATAACCTAAATATTCGGACACAATTTATTCTGGATAACATTCAAGGTCATGTTACTGGTGGCGCAAGTGTGTGACAAATGTTGAGGTGATTCAATTGTCCAAGTATTGTAGCAATCCTTCGCGTAATATTGAAAATATTACATGTTGGAGAAATGGACGTACCTCAAGAGCAACGCAATATTCCCAACCCTTCCCCCACATACAAAGTAATACTATTCAATCAATACATACATTGTATATAGACAACAATATGACTGTACAGATTGTAAAACTAGTGACGTGTTCCACTAATGGCCCATGTGAACCGTTATGGAAATCTTATTTTGGCGCCAAAGTCAAGACATTTCAGAGCAAATGAAATAATTGTTTTTAAACTTCCTGTCATTTAGATTATTTGCATGGATTTGCAAGCAGGGATTGCACATTACTTTGACTTTTCCAGCCACACAGACATTTCAAAGAGCTAAATATAACGTGTGTGTCCTGGTGGTACATTTTATTGGTATATATATAGGAGTCCGCTTATCTGTCAGTCAGGTTACAGGTAAAAACTGCACATGATGATTTTGTTTCTGCTCTATATCTTGTAAACTGATGAATTAATTTTCAACTGATTTGCCACAAATGTTTGCCAATTTCAATAATGTCTGACCTCAATGTCTGTCTTGGGATGGTGCTTTATTTCGCATTCACATCTGAACACCCAAGTTTACTGAGGTTTTTTTTCTTTTCATAATTATCAAGGCTACTAGCGAGAGGATTAGTTTAGTGATAACAAGCCCTTGCTCTTTATATCCAAGTTGGCACTACTGGTAGCCGCAGCTAGTAGCCATTTGGCTACTTAAATGGCCATTTTTATGTCTTCAAACTAACCTGAATGGTTGCAAACGATTAGGTTGCTATGAAATCGTCCTAATAATAAAAATCTGCCTACTCTAATCACTCAAATAACCCACCATAGACCATTCCGCTCTACACACAGCCAGTTGGCTAGTCCGCTATTTAAACCCCTCCTATTATTTTTAGGACGCTATCAGGGTGCAGGTATATTTTGTATCTCCCATAATTTCGTTCTAATTTTGAATTTCTGCCGTGTATTGTGCCTTATTTGTCATTTGATATTGTTCAATACATATTACTATCACTTATTATTGTCACTCAATTGTGTTGCGTGATTAATTCTCCATTGTCTTTTTTGGGTTTTTCACTGTGTTTTACACTGTGTCACGTATTTTCGCGGTTCGCGTGTACGCGATTCGTACCCTAACGGGTTCGTCCCTTAGTGGATTCGTTCCCGTGACACATTTTTTGTAGCGTATTGCGGTGTATTCTATCGGGTTTTGTAATACATACCGGTTAGCATGCCGCAATCACGCGCTGCTTGTGGGCACATGACTTCTCCGTGGGACACCCATAAGGACAGGTGCTTTGCCTGTTGCGGGTGTTGCAAGGAGAGGCCATGTGAGTTGTCCGTCCGTTGGACGGATACGAAGTGGGGTAGGGCTGGGTCTCGCAGGACCCATACCTCACGTTCTAAGAAGTCTGTGGCCGCTTCCCAGCTCTTGGGAGCGGTGGGGCCTTCCGAGGTTGGTAAGGCTTCGGAGGGTGTGCCAGATGGGATTCCCCCATCGGGGGGATCTGGTTCCGTTGACAAGTTCGGTCAGAATTCTGACTTCGAAATTTTCCTCAGGTGATAGGCCGGTGATCCAGGCAGGGGATACTGGGCTGCTGGGTCCGGTGCTTGATCTCATATCACCCGGTTCTCATAGAGCTATACCTATCACAGGGTTGCTGCGGCCGGTGCTTGATCCCATATCACCCGGTTCAAAGCGGACCCAGCCTCTCACAGTAGAGGCGCCGGGCACCGGGCACCGGGCACCGGGCACCGGGCACCGGGCACCGAACCGGGCACCGGTCAGGCACCGGGCAGCCACCGGGCAGCCACCGGGCAGCCACCGGGCAGCCATCGGGCACTGGGCAGCTACCGGGCACCGGGCTTCCACCGGGCACCGGGCAGCCACCGGGCACCGGTCAAACACCGGGCACCGGGCACCGGGCACCGGGCACCAGACTCTCCTTCAGGTTCCTTCTTCCCTGGACAGCCTGCTGCTTCCGATAGGAAGACGTTCTTGTCTTCGGTTGGTCTTCGTTCTACGTGTTCACGTAAGTCGAGGAGTCGATCTCGTCGTAGGTCGGGTTTGGGTTAGCTCTTCGATTTCGGGTTCGGAGTTTAGGTCTTGTTCTTCCTCTTCCTCGAGGTCATTCTCAGGTTTTGGAACCGGTTCATCTAGATCTCGTTCTCCTGTTCGTCGTAGGAGACGGTTGTATAGGGCATCTACAAGTAGTACAGTTCTGTTGAATCAGATGGCGATGGTTCTGGGGGCTCTGACAAAGTCCCAGTACTTAGTGGGACAGATCGGCCTATAGTTCTTCCGGTCAGCCATGGAGTTGCCGAGGTTTCTTGTCGGCTTCTCCACAGCAGGTGGTTATGCCAGTGGATCCTCCCGGTTATAGCCTTCCACGTATGTGGTAGATGACTGCCAGTCGAGGGTTTCTGCAGCCGGTGCTTATCACATTCACCCGGTCACAGCGGACCCAAACTCTCGCAGGAGAGGTGCCGGTATTGTGTTGCGGGCACCGGGCACCGGGCACCGGACACGGGGCACCGGGCACCGGGTAGGCACCGGGTACCGGGCACCGGGGTAGCAACAAGTTTATGACCGGTGTGTTCGTGGGTTCGTATCCTGTGAACATATTTTGTTTTTGTATCCGGCTCCTCGAGATCTAGCTCTTCCGGAGGAGACGGTGGAGGTGGTATTGGACGCCGTGGTGCTTTGGCTCCGTACTTGTCTGGCCTGCTCTTTTATTCGAGTGTATATGAGTTCGAATTCCCAGTCTATATTCAGGACTCGACACGCGATAGAGTTATGATGGTTCAGTTGGCTAAGATTCTGGAGTTCCTGTCTAAGTTCCAGTACTTAGTGGGTTTGTCGGCTCCTTCACAGCTGGTGGTTTTGCCAGTGGAGCCTCCCGTGTGGGTACTTTCTCGGATGACTGTTGTAGACGGCCATTCGGTTCCTGTTGCTCATACCATTTCGCTAGTGAAGGGTTTTCCTGAGTAAGGGTACATTCTGGATCACGGTACAGTTTCCGCGTTCCTAGACGGCGCCTCAGCAGAGGGCAGCTTTGTTCATGTATCTGCGGTGGAGGATAAGTTTGTTTCGCCTCCTCCTTCCTTCTGGTTTGTTCTGAATGCAGTTACACTCTGCTGCCTGCAGATGTGTTTCCGCTTCTACCGCCACCACCGCCGAGGTTCATGCCTTGTATGAGGCTGATTCGGTGGTGGAGTTGCCGGAGTTGCCGTGGTTTCCTTTCTCTCCTACAGTAGGGCTTCTTGCTACGTAGATTGGGGAGCTTTAGGTAGGATTTGGCCACTGCGGGGTTCTGAGTGCCCAAAACTTTGATCGCCGCACTGGGGTCTAAGTTCTACATGCCCCTCTATGCGGCGTGGTTTTTGAGATCTCCCTTTCTGGACAAGGACGCCGCAGCGATTGGGATATCTTCGGCTCCTGGCCCTGGTTCGCATTTTGCGAAGGCATGAGTGTAGGCTGTTTTTAAATTTAAGTCGATTGTGGCTATGGCGTCAACTTTCGATTTATGTTTGAATCACGATGATTCATCGTCTCTGGACGCAGTGCTTCAGTCGGCGGTTTGTGCCGCTAAGCCTGTTGTCAACATGTCTTTGGAGGTCTCTATGGACATGCTCTTGTCCAGGTGAGATGCAGTGATAGCCGGCTCGTCTTTCTTGAACGGTCCTGCCAGAGTTTTGTTCCGTTCGCCTCTTTTGACCTCTGACAAATTGTGCGATCGAACGGCCAAAGGGCAGCTACGGTACCGATGGTCCCTCCTGCTGCTCCGTCTTTTCAACCTCCTGTGGGGTCGTTTCCCCTGACGGGGGTATTTTCAAGTGTTAAGTAGAGTCTCTCTCTTGTAGTATAGTGCTATAGAGGAAGTTCGGGACGTGGTCGGAGCGCCATTTGCCCGGGAGACTGGGCTGTTTCCATAGATCTGCGGGTCTCGTACTTCCACGTGCCCTTCAGCAGATGCTCTCGGAAGTTTTAAGTTTGTTTCCGAGTATCGTGTCTTTTAGTTCCGTGTGTTGCCGTTCGGTTTTTTGGCGGCCCCTCACGTGTTTACGCTTCTCATGGAGATGGGGTTAGCGGAGGCCAGGCGGATGGGGGTCTCTCTGCTCCAGTTTCTGGACGACTGGTTTTTTCACCGTTAGTGCTTTCGTTCACTCATACGGAATCTGGCGGTGGTATGGGGTTTGTTACTCATCTAGGTTTCTTTTCCTATCTAGAGTAGTCGTAGTTGGTTCCCACACAGGATTTTTCTTAGGTGGGAATGTACTTCTTGACCGATCGATCAGTCATCATAGTACCTTTGGACAGGGTGCGTGGCATCTTGACCTTAGTTTTCCGGGTACTGGTCAGAGGTTCTCTGTCAGCTAGGAAATTTCTGTCACTCCTGGACATTCGGGGTGCAGATGCGGGGTATGTGGTGCTGGGAAGGTTATGTCTGCGACCTCCAGTATTACTTACTAGGGCTATGGAGGCCGCACCGCGATCCTTTGGATTGGTCTCTGCCTAGGATCACCATCTTCCTACGTTGTATCAGATGGTGGGCAGTGGAGGTCTGGTTCCTACAGGGATTTCCCATGGTGTTACCTCCTCCTACTCGCTTTCTGTCCACAGACGCGTCGTGAGAAGGCTGGGGGGCTCATTTGGAGCCCCTACATCGGTGTTTTTCGGGTTGGTGGTCAGTGTAGGAAACTCAGGGACACATCAACATGTTATAGCTTTTGGCAGTGTTCCGGGGGTTGACAGAGGCGGATTCTGTTCTGCACGGTGGTTATGGTTTCTGCGGTCATCTCCGGTTCTGACGGAATGGCTTCTGCATCCGTTGGTGTCCAGTGCTATCATGTCCGGATGGGGGTATCCATTTGTGGATTTGTTGCGGCAAGGCTCAACCGTCGGTTTTTCCACTGTTTGTGTCTCCGGTGTCTTGCCATCGGGCTTTGGCAGTGGACGCTTGTCCTTGTTTTGGATCAGTCAGGACGGGTACGCGTTTCCACCGTTCGTGATGCTGCTCCTAGTCTTACGGAAGATTTGCGACGTTCAGTCACAGATCGCTCTGGTGGCCCATGTTGGGCCAACCGGGAGCTGTTTCGTTATGCCTTTGGTCCTGCTTACAGTCCGGCCATAGTTCTTCCTGTCAGCCAGGTTTTTCTGTCTCAGCATGGAGGGTAGACTCCTATGTGCGTATGATTTACCTTCACGCCTGGCGGTTATCAGGAGGGCCTTTAGTCGCGGGAGTATTTTCAGATGACGCTGCCAAGGTCATCGCTCAGTTTCAGCGTCCATCCACCTCTAAGTTGTTTGACGCTATGTGGAGAGCCTGGGTGGATTGGGGCCATCGTCAGTCGGTCGATCCGCTCAATCCCACTATAGGTGAACTGAGTGATTTTCTTTTGTTTCTTTTTATTCTGGCCTTCGCTTCGGCTTAGCATAGAGGCTAGTTCCTTGCTTTCTGTTGGTTAATCAGCGTTGTATGTGGGAGGAACTCGGTTAGTTTCTCCTATGAACCGGGATTTCTCCCTCAGATACTTTATCCCTTCTCACATGATCTGGAATCAGTTGTGGTTCGGGCCTCCCTCCGTCACGCCTGTCAGGGCCAGTGGTTCACACTTTCTGTCCAGTCCGTGCGGTGAAGCATTAGGTTCGGAAGAATTAGGACATCCGGTCCGACCGTAAAGATTCTTCTTACCAATTTTAGGCCAACGGGAGGTATCGATATCCATTGTCTTCCGTTGGATAGATAGGGCCATTACTTGAGCTTATACTACAGTAAGTGGTTCTGCAGCTGGGTTGTTTAGGCCCTAAATGCACGAGGTGCGTGTAGTCTCAACTTCTTTCTATGATCGCTCTCTGCACTGGCAGGAGATGCGTAACTGCCAACTGTTACGATTTTTCCGTATTTATTCCGGGAAATACGTTAGATAGACGGTAGTACGGATTACAATTACAAGTACGATTTTTAATCGGCGCGGGTATATCTGGAAATAATTATTTCGTTTAAACACAATTCTGCCTATAATCCTATTGTTTTATTTACCCGTAATCATACTCGTCTAGGCGCTTACCATTTGATATTCGAGCGCTCAGAGATATTGATTTATTCATCACGTAATTCGTATAATGTCTGATCTAAGCGTGCAGCCAACGAATTTGGGGATTGTTTTATCGGAAGAAGTTAGGATAACACATCTGTTCATCTATGATTACAGCGAGACATGGCCCAATTTGGTCCTGTCACAGCGCGTTGATGTTTTTGCGTCTTGCAAGCAGTGTTATTGTAGTTTTCGGTTGTTCATGGTAGCCGAAACTAGGGCCAAGGCTATATTTAAGTTATTTTATGCATATAAGTGAGTACTGATTTGTGTTCCGGAAAACATATGTGGTGTTCCGGAAAATAACCCCCTTTTCTCTCCATGTTCCTCATGTGACCGACATGGGGTTGGCAGCTCAGGGAGATGTTAAAGAACTGGGTCCGTTAGTAGCAGCGGGTGCAGTTGTGGTTTTATCAGCCGGTAGCATCAAGTCTAGGAGGCTGTTTGGATCTACCTGTTCGCGATAGGCTGCGATTTTTTCTGATTACCCGATTATTCGGTTTTTGTCTTTACAGTCCCAGTGGAATCCTGGGGGTTGGTAAGTGTGGCTCACCGCTCGATGAACTTCACTTGCTTTTGTTGATGAACGGGGATCTGTGGTGATCTATGGTTCTTACGGTTCATCACGCTGGCCCAGGAGGCATTGTTTTGTACATGTTTCAATTAGGGCGAGGCTACCTATCTAGTTTGTAGCAGTGTTGTTGCAAAAGGATAGTGTTTCACTTTAGGTTAATGATATATATCTCAGTTGAGCTATTGCATGTGAAGTGCCGGGCGACTACATTCGCCAGGGCTTCGTCTGGTAGCAGCAGCTATACCATGAGTATTCTCCGGCGTGCTAACCAAGTATAGCAGGTTGGAGTCTACGAGTCAGTCTACGAGACTAGCGTGGTGGTGCTTGTCTTTTTCCACTTCTCATCTACTTTCGTAGAAAAGGGGGGGGGGGGGCCCGCATTGGGCGCCCCATGATTCTAGGGTGAGACCATGTTATTACTATATAGGTAACACCCAAGTTGGTACCTAGGCCAAATATTTTTGTCTGTTTTGAGGGTTTTTAAAATCTGCCTTGCCATTCCGGTCGAGGATGAGTAGTGAGAATACCTCCCACCATCACTACGAATTCTTTGCAACCATTCAGGTTAGTTTGAAGACATAAAAATGGAAAATTATTACTAATTTTAGTTTTTATTATTCATACTCACCTGAATGGTAAGGTAGACCCTCCTCCCGTACCCCGCTTGATGGTTTCATCTTCTCTCTACTTAAGTTACTTTGGGCTGTTTCTACTAGCAGTTTCATTTCCTTATGGAAATGAGTAACTTTTTGAAGCTGTATACCTAACAATAATAGAAGGGGTTTAAATAGCGGACTAGCCAACTGGCTGTGTGTAGAGCGGAATGGTCTATGGTGGGTTATTTGAGTGATTAGAGTAGGCAGATTTTTATTATTAGGACGATTTCATAGCAACCTAATCGTTTGCAACCATTCAGGTGAGTATGAATAATAAAAACTAAAATTAGTAATAATTTTCCATTTTGGCTACTAATACTTCAGAAATGGTCATTTTGGCTGCTGAGAATTTCAGAAATTATTTGAAAAAGTAATTCTAAATATTGGAGCAAATGTAAAATAATTTCACATATATTGGAGCAAATGTAAAATAGTATCCTCTGTTTTTCATGCCGACAGTTCATTTTGGCTAATAATTTCAAAATCCTAGTGCCAACATAGTATATGTTTCCCAAGTGTTGTATATTTAAGTCGAGACTTGAATCTCTTTTCAGTTGTGCAAACCTTACAGAAGTTCTTGATCAGCTACAGTCACAACTCAATGACGACAAGATATCAAAGTTCAATATCACAAGATCTGACGTATTGGAGGGAGCTAAAAGGTCAATTCGTAGAAAGAAATTTTCTCCCAACAACAAAATGAGTGTCAGATTTACAGACACATTTGGAATCATTGAGGGAGCTATTGATGAAGGCGGCCCGAAAAGAGAATTTCTTCGGATGTTGATGTTTCAGGTTCAGCACCTGCCTGTATTTGAAGGTCCGGAAAATGCCAGATTACTGTCTTGCAATGCAGGAGGTATACTTACTTAATTCACAATGGAAAATTATCCGATGTATGTGCTTGTCGGAGATTGATACGACTGCCTAAAACGGACATGTGTAATTATTTTTCTATCTCGTTCCCACGAGATGGATCTCGTTCGCATGAGTTAGCTACCTCGTTCCCACAACATAGCATCTCGTTCCCACAAGAATGGATCTTGTTACCACAAGTTAGCTATCTCGTTCCCACGACATAGCATCTTGTTCCCACGAGATAGTATCTCGTTATACCCCCCGCAACGAGTTGTGGGGGGTATACTGGAGTCAGGTTGTCCGTCCGTCCGTCCGTCCGGGCAGACATTCGGGTACTTATGTGGCTAGCCCCACAGGGTTATGGACTTGTTAAAGGATAGGGTTGGTTACAATTAGCCACCTAAAAAATCGTTTTATGTGGCTAAAAATCGTTTTATGTGGCTAATATTTAACATGTGATAAGCCACATAGTTACCTGAAAGTAAAGACGTCCGTCCGTGCGTCCGTAAACTTAACATCAGAGAAATATTGTTATAACTTCTATTTCCTTCATCTAAAATGCTTGATATTTCACACATGCATTCCTGTAAGGCTCTACTACCATGCTGTGCCAAATCCACGACCGTCCAACCCCCGCAGATCCCAAGGTGAAGGTCAAATACTTAGTCCGTAAACTTAACATCAGAGAAATATTGTTATAACTTCTATTTCCTTCAACTAAAATGCTTAATATTTCACACATGTATTCCTGTAAGGCTCTACTACCATGCTGTGCCAAATCCACGACCGACCAACCCCCGCAGATCCCAAGGTCAAGGTCAAATACTTAGTCTCTTTACAAAACTTAACATCAGAGAAATATTGTTATAACTTCTATTTCCTTCATCTAAAATGCTTAATATTTCACACATGCATTCCTGTAAGGCTCTACTACCATGCTGTGCCAAATCCACGACCATCCAACCCCCGCTGATACCAAGGTCAAGGTCAAATACTTAGTCTCTTTACAAAACGTAACATCAGAGAAATATTGTTCTAACTTCTATTTCCTTCATCTAAAATTCTTAATATTTCACACATGCATTCCTGTAAGGCTCTCATACCATGCTGTGCCAAATCCATGACCGTCCAACATCCGCTGATCCCAATGTCAAGGTCAAATACTTAGTCTCTTTACAAAACTTAACATCAGGGAAATAAGTTATAACTTCTATTTCCTTCATTGAAAATTCTTATTATTTCACTTGTGCATTCCTCTAAGGTTGTACTATCATGCTGTTACAAATCTACGACTGTCCAACCCCCGCTGATCCCAAGGTCAAGGTCACATACTTAGTCTCTTTACAAAACTTAACATCAGAGAAATATGTTATAACTTCTATTTCTTTCATTGAAAATTCTTAATATTTCATATGCTGTGACAAATCCCCGCTGATCTCGAGGTCAACATCACATACATACCGTGTAACCTCGAATTAAGGCCCCCCCCCCCCCCCCCAAATAAAAAAAATAAAAATAAATTTTACCAATGACCGCCAATTTCAAACACAAATAATCCTTAAATCCTTATTTGTGTTTGAAATTGGTGGTCCTTGGTAATTTTTTTTTGATTTTTTTTTTGGATTTGTTTACTGGCTAATAAACGCCCCCCCCCCCCCCGCCCCCCCCCCCTTTTGTAAAATGTAACGCCTCCGGGGGTGTTAATTCAAGGTTATACGGTAGTCTCTTTACAAAACTTAACATCAGAGAAATCGGTTATAACTTCTATTTCCTTGCTCGGATCTGCTTCACATTTCACACAACACCCTGTGACAAATTCACGTTCATGCCGCTCGCGCTAATCCCAGAGTCAAGGTCACAAGCCCACACACTTGGAAATTTTTACATATTTTAGGGGTACCTGGGCCCACGCGGGGGGTATTCCGTAAGCCTCGCTTACTGACCAATCTAGTTACCACAAGTTTGCTATCTCGCTAACTCGTGGTAACGAGATTCTATCTCGTGTGAACGATATGCTGTCGTGGAAACGAGATGAAAACAAATTTGTGGATGTCCCTTTTAAGATACCGTAGATTGAACATGGACTGTTGCAACTTTGTCAATCCCTCTGGGAATAAGCTTGAATCACTATGAAGTGGTTATTGTGAATTGTTGTGATGGTTAGTGGTATGGCTACATTAAACAAAACGATAGCCACATAAGTACCTATTGTAAGAATGTCTGTCTATCCATCTGCCCGTCCATCTTTCCGTCAGTCCATACAGCAAACTAGTCCTGCAGTTTTTGTCGCGCCCACTTGCGGAAAGCGCGATATAGACGGCATTTTGGCGTACGTACATATGTACGTACGTGTGTCCGGTTAAAGTTTTTGGTTAAAGTTTTTTGGTTAAAGTTTTTCGTTATACTATATCTCTGCAACTGCTTCGCCCATTACCTTGAAACTTCACATGGGTGTTTATCATCGTCTATATTTTCATGCTACCCCCCTACCGTGTGGCCCCTGTGCCCAATGTCAAGGTCTAATTACTATGAAATTTTTGGTTAAAGTTTTTGGTTAAAGTTTTTTGGTTAAAG
Source organism: Conchocele bisecta (assembly GCA_029237695.1). Taxonomy (NCBI): domain Eukaryota; kingdom Metazoa; phylum Mollusca; class Bivalvia; order Lucinida; family Thyasiridae; genus Conchocele; species Conchocele bisecta. The sequence continues at coordinate 28,689,704 of CM055272.1, forward strand.
TTTTTCGTTATACTATATCTCTGCAACTGCTTCGCCCATTACCTTGAAACTTCACATGGGTGTTTATCATCATCTATATTTTCATTCTAGCCCCCTCCCGTGCGGCCCCTGTGTCCAATGTCAAGGTCTAATTACTTTGAAATTTTTGGTTAAAGTTTTTGGTTGAAGTTTTTTGGTTAAAGTCTTTTGTTACACTATATCTGCAACTGCTTTGCCCATTACCTTGAAACTTCACATGGATGTTTATCATCATCTATATTTTCATTCTACCCCCCTCCCGTGCGGCCCCTGTGCCCAATGTCAAGGTATAATTACTTTGAAATGTTTGGTCAAAGTTTTTGGCTAAAGTTTTTTGGTTAATGTTTTTCCTTATACTATATCTCTGCAACTGCTTCGCCCATTACCTTGAAACTTCACATGGGTGTTTATCATCATTGTCACGCCCGCTTGCGAAAAGCACGATATAGTCGCCACTTTGGCGTACGTTCGTCTGTCCGTACGTCCGTGTGTCCGGTTAAAGTTTTTTTATTTAATTTTTTGGTTAAAGTTTTTCCGTCTAATATATCTCCTTTTTAGCTCACCTGAGCGAAGCTCATGAGAGCTATTGTTACCGCAATGTGTCCGTCGTCGTCCGTCGTCGTCCGTCGTCGTCCGTCGTCGTCCGTCGTCGTCGTCGTCCGTGAACATTTTCAAACGTCTTCTCCTCGGTAACCATTGGGCCTATGGTCACCAAACTTCATGGTCATGGTCCTTAGGTAGGGGGATTACAATATTGTTAAAATGACGTCATTACGTAATCCAAGATGGCCGCCGTCTAAAAATAGCACAAATTCTTAAAAAATCTTCTTCTCAAGAACCGCCAACCGGATTTCGACAAAACTTTGTAGGAATGATCGATGTACATTGCTCTTTCAAAGTTGTTAAAATGGTGACCCTGGGGTTAAAAATGGGCGTGGCCCGTGGGGTCAAATTGGGGTCAAATTTTATTTTTCACTGAATGGTCATTTCATATATCAAATTGAAGGTATCAATGAGGCGATCACTCTGGTGCATTTTTTGTCGAAATCGGATTGTTATGTCATCCAAGATGACCGCCGAAAGGTCAAAAGGTCGTTCTTTTATTAGAGATTTCAAAATTCTCCTTCACATGAACCGCTTGGCCCATGGTAGCCAAACTTAAATGTTATGGTCCATGGGTGAAGCCTTTTCAGATTTGTTAAAATGGAGGTCATCGCTAATCAAAGATGGCCGCCGTCTAAAAATAGCATACATTCTTAAAAAATCTTCTTCTGATGAACCGCTTGCCGGATTTCGACGAAACTTGGTAGGAATGATCGATGTACATTGCTCTTTCAAAGTTGTTAAAATGGTGACCCCGGGGTCAAAAATGGGCGTGGCCAGTGGGGTCAAATTGGGGTCAAATTTTATTTTTGACCGAATATGGTCATGTCATATATCAAATTGAAGGTATCAATGAGCGATCACTCTGGTGCATTTTCTGTCGAAATCGGATTGTTATGTCATCCAAGATGGCCGCCGAAAGGTCAAAAGGTCGTTCTTTTAATAGAGATTTCAAAATTCTTCTTCACATGAACCGCTTGGCCCATGGTAGCCAAACTTAAATGTTATGGTCCATGTGTGAAGCCTTTTCAGATTTGTTAAAATGGAGGTCATCGCTAATCCAAGATGGCCGCCATCTAAAAATAGCATAAATTCTTAAAAAATCTTCTTCTCATGAACCGCTAGCCGGATTTCGACGAAACTTGGTAGGAATGATCGATGTACAATGCTCTTTCAAAGGTGTTAAATTGGTGACCCCGGGGTCAAAAATGGTGTGGCCCGTGGGGTCAAATTTTATTTTTGACCGAATATGGTCATGTTATATATCAAATCGAAGGTATCAATGAGGCGATCACTCTGGTACATTTGTTGTCCAAATCAGATTGTTATGTCATCCAAGATGGCCGCAGAAATGTCAAAAGGTCGTTCTTTTATTAGAGATTTCAAAATTCTTCTTCACATGAACGGCTTGGCCCATGGTAGCCAAACTTAAAAGTTATGGTCCATGGGTGAAGCCTTTTCAGATTTGTTAAAATGGAGGTCATCGCTAATCCAAGATAGCCGCCGTCTAAAAATAGCATAAATTCTTAAAAAATCTTCTTCTCATGAACCGCTAGCCGGATTTCGACGAAACTTGGTAGGAATGATCGATGTACATTGCTCTTTGAAAGTTGTTAAAATGGTGACCCTGGGGTCAAAAATGGGCGTGGCCCGTGGGGGTATTTTTGACTGAATATGGTCATGTCATATATCAAATTGAAGGTATCAATGAGGCGATCACTCTGGTGCAATATTTGTCGGAATCGGATGATTATGTCATCCATGATGGCCACCAAAAGGTCCATTTATTCAAGATTTTTAACGTCTTTTTCTCAGGAACCACATGGCCGATGCTGGGTGAAACATTTTCAGATTTTGTAAAATGAGAGTCATCGCTTAATCCAAGATGACCGCCATCTGAAAATAGCACAATGAACTCAATGTCACATTCTCCTCTGGTGTTCATGGAGTCAGGTGAGCGAATTAGGGCCATCATGGCCCTCTTGTTTAGTGTGCATGCCTCGCCCCAAGGCGCGACATGCAGGCCGCAGCCATCTAGTTTATCACGCCCGCTTGCGTTTGGCATGATATAGTCCTAAGTCGCTAAACATCAATAAACAAAACAAAATTATCTCCACAACTATAAGTACAATTGATTCGAAACTTCACATACCTCTTTATCAGCATCCATGTTTATGCCCTACCACGATAGTGGAGGGGGCATTTAGTGTTACCCTTATCCATCCGTCTGTCCCCAACCTTTTGACTCGTAAAAGTTTTAAACCGTAATAGCTACAGACATGAAACCTGGTGTGTAGCTTCCTTATGATGAGTAGATGTGCAAAGTTTATTTCGATTTTTTGTTTCGATCCCCGGGTCATAGATTATCTCCACATTTTCGACTTAGAATTTGGCAATTTTGCCTTGCAACTCGTAAAACTCTTAAATCGTACTAGCTACAGACCTGACACATGGTATCTAGCTGGCTTATGATGAGTAGATGCGCAAAGTTTATTTCTATTTTTTATTCCACCCTGGGGTCATGGATTATCTCCCCTTTTAAACTTTCCAATTTTGGCTTGTAATTCGTAAAACTTGTAAACCGTAATACCTACAGACTTGGTATGTAGCTTCCTTATGATGAGTAGATGCGCACAGTTTATTATACCCCCACAAACAAAGTTTGTTGGGGGTATATAGGAGTCAGCATGTCGGTCGGTTTGTCGGTCGGTCTGTCGGTCTGTTGGAAATTCCCTTCTGCTCTATATCTTCTACACCCATGCATGGATTATCAAATGGCTTGGCACAAATGTTTCTCATGATGAGAAGGTGTGTTGCGATCAATAACCACGCACCTACGTCCAAGGTCAAGGTCACAGTTGAAGGTCAAAGGTCAAACCTATTGAAATTCCCTTCCACTCTATATTTTCTACACCGATGCATGGATTATCAAATGGCTTGGCACAAATGTTTCTCATGATGAGAAGGTGTGTTACGATCAATAACTACGCACCTACGTCCAAGGTCAAGGTCACAGTTGAAGGTCAAAGGTGAAACCTATCGAAATTCCCTTCCGCTCTATATCTTCTACACCGATGCATGGATTATCAAATGGCTTGGCACAAATGTTTCTCATGATGAGAAGGTGTGTCGCGATCAATAACCACGCACCTACATCCAAGGTCAAGGTCACAGTTGAAGGTCAAAGGTCAAACCTATTGAAATTCCCTTCCGCTCTATATCTTCTACACCGATGCATGGATTATCAAATGGCTGGGCACAAATGTTTCTCATGATGAGAAGGTGTGTCGCGATCAATAACTACGCACCTATGTCCAAGGTCAAGGTCACAGTTGAAGGTCAAAGGTCAAACCTATCGAAATTCCCTTCCGCTCTATATCTTCTACACCGATGCATGGATTATCAAATGGCTTGGCACAAATGTTTCTCATGATGAGAAGGTGTGTCGCGATTAATAACCACGCACCTACGTCCAAGGTCAAGGTCACAGTTGAAGGTCAAAGGTCAAACCTATTGAAATTCCCTTCCGCTCTATATCTTCTACACCGATGCATGGATTATCAAATGGCTTGGCACAAATGTTTCTTATGATGAGAAGGTGTGTCGCGATCAATAACCACGCACCTACGTCCAAGGTCAAGGTCACAGTTGAAGGTCAAAGGTCAAACCTATCGAAATTCCATTCCGCTCTATATCTTCTACACCGATGCATGGATTATCAAATGGCTTGGCACAAATGTTTCTCATGATGAGAAGGTGTGTCGCGATCAATAACCACTCACCTACGTCCAAGGTGAAGGTCACAGTTGAAGGTCAAAGGTCAAACCTATTGAAATTCCCTTCCGCTCTATATCTTCTACACCGATGCATGGATTATCAAATGGCTTGGCACAAATGTTTCTCATGATGAGAAGGTGCGTCACGATCAATAACCACGCACCTACGTCCAAGGTCAAGGTCACAGTTGAAGGTCAAAGGTCAAACGTATTGAAATTCCCTTCCGCTCTATATCTTCTACACCGATGCATGGATTATCAAATGCCTTGGCACAAATGTTTCTCAGGATGAGAAGGTGTGTCGCGATCAATAACCACGCACCTACGTCCAAGGTCAAGGTCACAGTTGAAGGTCAAAGGTCAAACCTATTACAGGCGGCAGACAGATAAACTGCATAGTTTGTGTACACAACTCCTCTGAAACCGTTCAGTGGATTGATCTGAAACTATACACACTTTTTATGCCGAACAAATATTTTTTTTACAAAAATATCATCCTTTTAACCATTTTTTCTATTTTCATTAAATTGATTCATTGCGTTCTTGACAAACTCGGCACAGAGTTTTTAATCAAAATCATTTTAATCCATTACTCGTGTAAGATCCTCTATAACTGATGAATGAATTTTCAATTTTTCAAATGTTTTCAGATTATCTCATTTTCATTGACCACGTACGCAGGTAAAAGGTCAATGTCACACAGCATTAAATAATGATCATGAAATTTTTATTCAAACCTATAAAACTCTTCTAATGTTAAGCTATTTGTAAGTCCAACTCTTTGGGGGGTATATGATCACTCCTGTGATAGTTCTAGTTTTGTTTGTTGATTCGACACCCAGGTCATGGATTATCTCCCCTTTTCGACTTGGAATTTTGCCTTGTTTCTTATCAAAGCGATATGTGGGGCATCCGTGTTCTATGAACACATCTTCTAGTTTCAATCTATAGATCATCCATATGGCCCCCATGCCCAAGATCACGGTCAAATTACTATACAATTTGTGGTCAAATGTTTTGTAAAATCTGCGTTCAAGTTTGTAAGTACCCAATAACTCCACAATCCAATTGCTCTAACTAGATACATACATACTGGGCCCATCAAATCCCTCAGCGGGCGTGATATGCCGGTCGCAGCCATCTATTCTATCGATCTAGTTCACAATTCCCTGTCATGACTACCATCATGTTGCTGCAGTGTGTAACATAGTTTGTTTTGGCTCCACCTCAAATCCTTACGGAGATATCCCCTTTTATGACTCTAAATTTCCCATAAAAATTTTAATACTAGATTATATTCTATAATGTGCATATTAACATGTTTCCATCTTATAGAAAATAATGAGAAATCTTGTAAATTGACAAAGTAAGATATACATAGTTCCTTTTTTTCCAGCTCTTCATGATGAACTGTTTAAGGATGTTGGTGTATTTATTGCCTTATCCTTATGCCATGGCGGTCCAGCACCAAAGTTTTTCTCAGACATCTTGTACAACCACTTGGTGTATGGTTTGCAGAAAACTAGACAGGGATTGAAAATCGAACACATTGTGGATGAAGGACTGCGAGAGCAAGTTAGCAAGGTAATAATATCACATGCATGTAATCAGTGAAATTTGTTAAAACCTACATGCCCATCGACCTCCACACCTCCCCCACACCACCACCCATTTTTATGTGGCAATACATTTATTTGGGATCGGGCACTATAATTTACCTTTGTCCATACATCCATCCATCTGTCCTGCTTTAGACCACTTGTGAGTTTAAATCCATTCCACGAAACTTCCACTCAATAATCAGCGACTGCTCTTCATCAGAAGCTTACGTACATCGTTTGAGCTTTATATCGCCTTGACATACTTTTCCGACCACTTTGCTATTATTATTTAGCAACAATGTCTAGTACTCTAGGTTCTATGCTTCGTTGTGCATGCATCTATGCCCCAATGCCCAACGTCAATGTCACTTATACCCTCAACGAAAGTCAAGAGGGGATATAGCCTTGGTGCAGGTATGTACATACATTGGTAACGCCTTTCAATTCTTAATAATACTCCAGTCAAAAATAGTTAAGTAAAGAAATGAAACATATGTACATGTATATTATTGACTAACTCTGACAGCAAATATCCTTACTGATTGTGAGGTTGTACTTAGCTATAGTAGAACTGTACCAATAATGGCGGCCATCTTGGGATCTACATGAGCAAAGTACAATACTCCTATGAGGTACGATGTCTAAATGCAAGTTCCATGCTTCTAATAAAAGACCTATTCGTCCCATTGGCTATCGTTGAAAATATTATTGTCTTACAATGTGACAAAACATATTTTGGCGGCAGCCATTTTGAAAATCAAGACAGTAGTGATGCAATGTTCTTTATTAATTTCTTCCTGATAACTAGGCACAGATTGTTGATACTATTTGTCTCGCCTGCTTTAGGAGAAAGCGTGACTATATTCGGTGCTTTTTCCGTTGTCGTTGTCCGAAATGTAAAAAAGTTTGTACAAGCTTTGTCATCATTATATAACTATCATATTACTACTTTGACACTTGATAGATGTGAGCATTTGGAGCACATTCATGCCCCCATTAACATAACCGTGACCTTTTGTACCTTCACATTTTTATGCAAACACGTAGCCATTGTTTGCGTCAAAAAGTGTGTACCAGTTTCTTCATCATCATATAACATTAATATTACTTGATGGATTGCTTCAATATTTGGACACTTGATACATGTAAGCATTTGGAACACACCCATGCCGCCGTTAACATGACTTTGACCTTCACATGGTTGTGGATACATTTTGCCATTTTTTTTTTATGTCAAAAAGTTTCTTCAACCTGGACCTTTTTCGTGTTTTAAACAGGCACTTCACTGACAGTTTTTGTGATGCTTACTTTATTACATGCTCATGATCATGTTACGGTCAAATGCCTCTACGACACCGCTTCCATGGCCGAATTGTTGTAATTGTTAAGTTATAGTTCAAAATGTATTAGTGATGGTGGCCATCTTTTTTTCATTTTGCGGCGAAAGCTCACCCCAGAGTGTTTGGGAGACCAGCCTATGTTATTTAGGAGGCTCAAAGCATGTTTAATACATAAATTTCATTTCTTTAATATTTTTGTTAGAACTTTGCCAAATTTTGAGCTAGGTTTATTGGACTATAACATGAACCAGGCTTATGTTCACCTTGTTTGCAAGGCAAATGCAGTTAAAGTTTTTCTCAATGACTACTTAACCACATGTCTCGATACCCAAGGTCATGATCACTGAGAACTTGTGTTCATTTTTGTCGAGCCTGCTTGCGGGATGCGAGACGTAGTCGTCACAATGACGTCCAGGTGTCCATGGGTGTGTGTGTGTGATGCAATCATTCCCGTCCAGATTCTGCATTAACGTTTTTACATGCCTTATACAGCACTTATCCAATTTACTTCCAACTTATCATCATCAATATTTTCATTCTATAGTGCAGCTCAAATGTCCATGGTCAAAGTCAAATGACTTTGATATTTGCGTTAAAGTTTTTACATACATTATATCTCCACACCATTGTGGATAGCTTAGTGATAACAATTCCTTGTTTTACATGTTGTTTTGCATGTATTTCCATTCTACACACATTGAACATGGCCCACTAGTACTTCAGCTTTTACCGATATATACTGCCAGTGGGGGCATTCGTGTCACATTGACAAATTGCTAGCTTTATCATAATTTCTTCCCGAGATGGATTGAGGTCTTAAGGCATTGCACTTCAATAACGGAGGTTGTAAGTTCAATCACTGATTGACATACATTGCTTGACTGGAGTTTATTTGAATAGTATTTGGCAACAATGTCTATACAATGTCATGTAATGTCACTGTGTTGCACATGATCAGATGTTCAAACACCAAGGCGTACATCAATAACTGCAGTGAGGGCATCTGTGTCCCATTGTCATTGATACATTCTAGTCATTCATATTTCTCTATCTTTCAAAACAGTGACAAAACAAACTTTAATTTAATATCATCCAACACATGCCTGCAGCTTCAGATGGCGTCAAGTCTGGATAATCTGCGCAAGATGATGAATGATATGGCAACATTGCTGAATGCTGCTGGATGTTACAGACACATATCAAATCTACAACAGAAAGAGAGACTTGTGGAAGAATTCACCACATTCCTTATCTTAGGACGGACAAACATCGCTCTTCAAGGGTAATTTTTACTTTTTGCTCAACGAAGGCTTGTTTATACAGTATTTTGGATACAAATCTAAATTAACTGCCATCTCTTATTTGATATATTTATATATTCAAATTCTGTCCATCGTGCAGGGCCCAAGGTTATAAAACTTTGTTCAAAATTTAAAATTCTAGCATTTTGATTGGTTGTTTCCGAGTTTATACTCTGGTTCAATCAATCAGTGTGTACGAGTCTGAGATTGATTCAATGTTTTATAACCTCTGTCCCTGTGTGGTCTCTGATTATTTTCTAATCAATGTTTTAAAATGTCATGCATCGTTTCTCACCCACTTGATTGAAAGTAAGTACCTTACATCATTTACCCGAAGTCGGCTGCCAGAAGTTAAGGTACCAAAGATATTGACAGTTGTGGAAACTCTAAAACTCTTAACAAACACAGTATTTGCATTTCCTGTATTGAGTATTTGGCATTTACAACTAGTCAGATCGTCCTGTACATCCAGCTCAACAAGACAACCAACATATCTAAATTGCCAATAATTGGTAGGCTACTATGTGTGCTTACCATATGTCAATCATTATTAGCCGATCTATTTATAGATCGGCTAATATATTGGTCATCCATCGAATTCTGAAAAAGTTTGTAGCAACCCTTTTCTCCGCTATTCGGTAATCTACGACCGCAAATTTTGCTGTATCACTTCCAAATTGCATCAACCGATAAAGTTTGCATTTTTGGCAATTATCTCCGTTTAAAACTTTAAATATAGCCAAATAGCACAATTTTGAATACGTAATGAGCTGAACGCCGGAAGAGATTGAACCCGGAAGTTGTTGTTGTTAAAGTCCATAGTTGGCTCTAATGGCCATATACGCCAACATACGCCGATTATTGGGATAATTTAAAGCTTTTATTTATTAAACAGAACAAGTTTCAGCCACGTATAATCGCGTAAAATGTGTTTATTCGGCTAATTTATAATCGACCTCTGCTCAAAATCTCCTCCGACTAGCAACCTCAGCATCTCGGGTTTATCCCATTGGATCGTGTATGCTTGTCATTTGACGCTAGTTAATATTCACAAAATTTTCCACCAATCAAAACGAAGAATTGCCCTTCATAGCGAACTTTGATTTGTTTACGTATCATGCAGGGATGGCAGGGATGCATCCAGCACGCGCGATTGCGGCAATCCCCCTTAATTATTGTTAATGCCGCAAATTATTGATTGTCTTGCACCCGACATCGCGCAAAAAATCACGGATGGGCCCCTTTTTAAATGACCAGTGCGCACATTAAAAAAACGTAATTGACTATTTAAACGCGCTGCGTATTTAAATCATTGGAAGGCGTGCAGTTCAATCGAGTTTGTGCGGCCGTTGAACGTAAGCTTCGAGTCGATTGAAACCATTTAAATCGATAAACAAGGGATAAACAAGTGAAAACGTTAACCTGTTATGCTCCATTAAGAAGTAATAAGCTTATGGCAAATCATATTACTTTGGGGCCTAGCTACTAAAGTGACTGGTGTGGCATGGAAATATTGAGTTCTGATTTTGGGAATTTTACTCATCGTGGACCCGTTTAATGCAGGATACCGTATTTAGCCGTGTATTGCGCGCACTGGTGTATTGCGCGCATCCCTATTTTGGGCCCAAAAAATGGGTAAAAAAACAGTTCTAGTAAATAGCGCGCAGACAATTTTCACGAAAAAAATCGGCCGAAATTTTGTCATTAGTATAAGAAAATTGCTTTCCAAGTTCACATCCACAATGCTGAACGTGTGCGGGTAGGCTTTCTCAAAGCAGTTAGTGTTGCATTTATTGGTATTTACTGATTAATATGCTAATTAAAAATTAAAAAAATTTACGACGCATGTAATGAATTTATTGGAACTACTTACGAAGAATTTTTGTTTTTATTTAATCCACTACATTTGGCATTCGACAAAGCAAGTCACGTGTCGCCCCGTAATCAGGTTTGATAATCAACAACACGTGGCAGCCATGTGTCAGACAGACAGCTTCCCCAAGGCGATACTGAAACACCTGTACCCCAGCCAAATATTGACACAGTACACACGCGTAGTGTGTATTAACCGTTTATTGATCGGTTTAAAAATAGACATAGAAGTCGCTGTAGAATACAGCGTATAGCCTCAGCTTAGCATGTTTATTGATTGAATGTTATCCACTTATACTGTACTGATCTGACTGCGTGTATGCTACGCTGCTCGCACACGTCATAAGGTTGATTTGCTTTACAACTACTGTCCTCATTAATTATTCACATAATGGCTGACGGCACGTCATAAGGTGATTTGCTTTACAACTACTGTCCTCATTAATTATTCACATAATGGCTGACGCGTGACGTCACATTGAAAATTTCACAACCACCGATAACAAGCTAACAACAATTGACCGATATGAGACACCAGCGTAGATAAATTTAATTTCGAGACAGAAAATGCCAAAATGTGGCTATGTATGGAGAAATGGGGCTTATGGTATTGCAACCCGTGTAGATTCACGCATATGCTGGTTTATACTGGTTTTAACTCTCTTCAAAATATGCATTGTCCTACTTCCTAATGCACCTGCTAATTGGAATTTCACACACATTCTTTGTTGATTAGCGGTAGCGGTGCAACGTCTTTGACTGACCATAATGTGCTATAATTACCACCGCACATAGTTATTGATCTCCCAATTAAGGGCTTCAGACGGACATTTAATACCAATCTACACTTACCTCACCCGTACTTACCCATACTTTTTGTGGTGTATAACACTATGCGTAATTTAGGACCACAAATCGATGTTTCCGTTTCCGGTAAACATTACTTTTTTCTCTTCGATCAAAAAAATGGGTAAAACTGGCGCAGAAATCGGCTGGAAAAATGTTTGAAATTTATGTTCCTACTTATAACGCGCAGGGTGACTTCTGGATTAAAAATGGGGCTGAAAAAATGCGCGCAATACACGACTAAATACGGTAGTACAACCCGTTGGCCCGGCCTTAAATGACCTTAGCTGTTGATAGGCCGTTAAACACCAATACTGACTCGCTCATTCATCCCCCCCCCCCCCCCCCCCCCCCCGCCCCCCCCGAGACTCAGTAACTTATAAAATGCGGACATATATTGAACCCTGATTTGATCGGCTAATAACATCATGCTCTGCATGACTTTTCATATTCACTGTTACTGTCATCTGTGTCTGTCGGCACCATCGGCCTAGGGAACTTCTCTGATATGGTGGTCAGTTGATGTCATTTAAAGTTGACAAAAGTAACAAGGGGCAGAAGTGATCTTTCTTTAAATACCTAGAGTTCAAAAACGTTCTTTGTTCATAGTGACCGTTAGATGATTATTTACCAAATTTGTTGTTCCGGTCAGATCACAGTAGCTAAATATAAATTAATTTATACATTTCATAAAGTTATCACTTAGTTTCAAAGTAATTTGATAGCAATATATCTTGGGTGACCACAGCCAAAGTTACTGAAGCCTTGGCAATTTTTAAAACTTGCCAATGACTACTGGTAATTTTTATAGCAAGCAATGGTCATCAAAGATACCGCTTACCATTATTGTGATTAGTATTCATTACTCCGGTCGAAAGTCCCCTGTCTTTTTCAACATAATTCTTGCACTTAGTTTTAACTGCCTAGTGGCCCAGTACGGTGGTTTCAGGTTCTCACAAGCCTCTCGTTAATTTCAGATTGGCCAAAGGCTTGGAAACCCTTCAACTGCTGCCAACAATGAGAAAATACCCGGACATTATGAGACCTCTCTTCGTTTGTAACTGCGAGGAAAAGTTGACCGCTGATGTACTGGAAGTGATATTTAAGGATATCAAATATTCACCTCAGGGCAGCAATGCTCGAGTTAAAGAAGAGAAATGTATATCATTTTGGAGAGATTTTATTATCGACATTGAAGGTAGGCTGTCAATCTATTGGTGATCCATATGTTGATAGTGAAATGAAACTTGTGTATTTGTATTAACCCGGTAATAATACCCCTGAAGTTTTTTATAAATCAGCAAACGAATTGTCCCTTCCTATGTAGTATAATACACTATTATAGTGTTCATAGTGTGTTACTTATATGAAGTATGTATACACAAATGGGAGGTCTATATGTTTAACCTTTCCATGCATAAGCAACTGAAAATGGAATCTTCCTTATTATATTCAGACTACATGTATTCTATTATAAATCAGAAAAGGGATGTTTGTGTGTCACTCACAAAGGTGGAAAGTGAGACATAGATGTCATTTTTCCGGTTTAGGCACATTCTGCGTCAACATTGATGGCTTTCCACCCAGTGTCATTCGGGTGACTTTGAACCTTACTTGATGATCTTGACCTTTGTGTCAACAATGTTCGATGTACATCCAAATGTTGAATATCTCCTGATCTGTTATTCAGATAATTAACAAACTTCATCAATAGCTTCCTCACACTGGTGGCTGTCCACGCAGTCGCAGGGATGCAGTTGGAGCAGGGCTTACATTCCCTACTTGCTGAAATGGCTTACAAGTTATATTTCTACTGAGAATGTAAATACAAAAAAGTAGTTAAGCATCAATTATTAAACCTACTAATGTTAAATCCCATTGTTGTTCTATTTACAGAAGAGGAAGATAGTCCAATGAAGTTGACAGATATCTTAATCTTTGCAACTGGAGCGGACCAGGTCCCACCGCTTGGATTCAGCCCAGACCCGTCCATTAAATTTACTCCAACTTTACTGCCAGAAGCAAATACGTGCGCCTTTGAACTGCGTCTGCCTTTGCATGACACATACATCATGTTTAAAGAGAAAATGGCTTTTGGCATTATGAATTCCCGTACGTTTGGGAGAGCATAAACCATATGGGCTCATCAGCGTTTTTCATCCCATCGCAAAGTAAACATTGAATACATGGATGCAAAAGTCGCCTATCTGTCCATCTGTCTGTCTGTCTGTCCATCAAGTTTTCCATTCTGCTATAACTTCTTTACCCTATGACCGATTGGTTTGAAACTTCATGCACATGTTTATCATCATCCATATTTTCATTTCTCGCCTCACCCCATGATCCAAGTCAAGGTAAAATAACTTGCAAGTTTCATTTTCAGTAGATGCGTATCTCCATTCTCCTATAACTTCTTTACCGTACCAGCGATTGGCTTGAAAATTCATGTACATGTGTCACAACATTTATATTATAATGATGTTCAAAATCATCCTTTTGAGGTGGAAATTTCAATTTCAGTAAAATATGTTGATGAACCCATCTGGTTGTTAGGGGGCGTGTTACAGATACAAAACTTAGTTAGAAACTGTTAAACTTACAGTAAAGATTTGCGAGTATACGTTTAAATGTCTCAAAATGTATTGCAGATGCAACCTTTTAATTAGCCAAACTCATATAGAGAATATATTTCTCTATACTAATACTATAGCTTTGACATGTATTGTAGCAATTGATTCTTAACCCTTAGACCGCTATCTTAATTTTTTTGTCGTCTGCTGTTTATTTTCTTTTTTCCATTTTTATCATCAAAAACATGCTTTGACAGCACTTTGGATTAATTTACAACATGGTTTGACAGTACTTCAGAATCATTTCCATTGGAAATTATTCTGAAGTGCTGTCAAACCATGTTTTTATTGAGAAATAAGGCAAGATTTAAAAGCAACAGCAGACAACAATTGTTGTGAGTAGCGGTCTAAGGGTTAAGAAAAGTTTGAAAAAGTAATTTCACTTTCAGTCCATTTTTGGCAAGTGTCTCTAAAACTCTATATCTCCAATATCGATGTATCGATTTTCAAATAAATTAGCACAAGTGCTTAACATGACGAGCCGATGTGTGGCGCGCAGCACCCATGTGTCTATTCCCAAGATCAAGGTCGCTAGAGGGTAACGGTCGAATTTCATTTCCGCTCTATATACCATATACTGATGCATCGATTTGCATAAATTGGCACACATGTTTACCATGCCGATGCGATATGACACGCGCAATACCCTCATGTGTGCGCCCAAGGTTAAGGTCGCTAGAGGGCAAAGGTCAAGGATAAGCCTTCAGAGAGAAAAAGATAAAACTTGTGTACTTGTAAAAAGTTGTGTTTTTTAAATATCTTCATTACTCCAACACACTAGTGAATTTAGACACTTGTTGTTTTGGTAAATGTTGAAGCAAGTTGTGCACAACATTTAAATTCGAAATATAGATTTCACGGCGTGTTGTTTATTTTTTTAGATTTAAAGGAAAAACATGTACATTTTGTAAGAGACGGATATTGGGGACCCAATATCAATACATATTTTCAATGTATAGTACTCCCCTTTGAAAAACTTATAGTTGTCTGTTGTTTTATCACGTATCCTTTTACTTCTATGTGTGACGTTTTCCGGGTCAAACTGCATTCCTCAAATAGTGGAGATAAGTGGTCGTCATTATGCATGCTAAAAGGTGGAACGAAAATATATTTTACTAAAAGTAGATCGTCTTGATTTAGGCAATTCAGAATATAAATATGGTTCTATGACAAGTAGATATTTACATTTTCTTGTATTCTACATGGTGTTCAATTACTTTATCTGCTGTACGGTTACCACCCATGTTTAATATCGAGTTCAATGGGTCTGATCGACAATGTTACTATCAGAAAATCAGAAACAGAATGTTTCTAAATGCACTTTTGTCACTCTTTGTTAATAGAAACTATTTATAAAATTTTACTGGGTTTTGTACGATTGCTACTGTGCCGCCCTCTTACAGATCAGCGTCAATGCTTGTTCTCAAAGGCCTATATAATACAAGCGCTTCATCCGCAGTGGTTGGCGGGATTAGGTTATTTTCGGCCATAATGTCGATACATACGTCATACACATTAGCATCACAACATATTGACGACCGAAATTCTACTTGGTCACGACACGCATCGATGTCCTCGGGAGAAACTGGACACAAATAATTCCTAGTATTCCACAAACTCCGGTCGAACATTTTTCTGGGCTGTCCAGACAGGGCGTCGGTGTTCGTTGTTGGTCTGATTATGTGGTTATTCCACATTGATACTGCTAAATCTCGCTCCGCCTGAAAAGGGCAATATCCTGATAAACGCAAATTTATGTTTGTACATGCCACTGTGCCACTTTAACAATTGCATCATGCACATCTATAGGGGTTGGCAAAATTACCTGACATATAGGGGCCCTTGTGTAACCGATCAAATAGCAGAATATTTGCCTACCAAATGGGGGCACTGTGATCAGCTGTATAAACCAATGAGGTGGCAACTTTACCTGACATAATGGGCCCTCTGTGTAACCTGCAAAGTAGGGGCCCCTGGTGATGGTTTCTTTTGATAGACCTCGTTCAGTATCAAATTGCAGTTCTCCCCCTTGCAATCAATTTATATAGTGAATTAACGCCAATTTGCTGGAAGGAAATGTTCAAGGTCCCTCAAATGACAGCATCACCTGGCGTTTTACCTGCTGTATAGTGACACAGTGGCAACCTGCAAAATAGGGGCCACTTACTTGCCATATAGGGACCCTTCATCTGCGTTATAGTGACAACTTGCAAAATAGGGGCCGTTCATCTACTGTATGGTGGCATGTTAGTAACCTGCAACCCTTAACTGTAAAATAGGTGCCCTTGACCTGCCGCATGTCGCAACCTGCAAAATAGGGGCAATTCATCTGCTGTACAGTGGCACGGTGGCGTGTGACAGGTGGATGACAGTGACGGGTAATTTAACGAGGGTGATTCCTCCTTATAGGAATCACCATTTGCTTGGTTTGGCCCTCAGACCGTTTGGCTCTTTTGTTACCTAGGTGTTGATTTAGGTTATTGCCCATTATAAAAGCAGTAAGATCAGTACTGACTACTGCTTTTGGGAGGGTGCCAAGTGATTATGGTGTGGCGAGGACCTGACATGAGATCAGGATTATTTTGATTTCAGGGCTGAATATATATTTATTGTAAACATTCGGTTCTGATTCTGGGATTCCCACCCCCCTCCACCCCTCCCCCACCCCACATTTGTACGGGAATATATGGGTTCAGTCCAGAACCCATTGGCCTGGCCTTAAATTACCTTAGCTGTTGAACACCAACAAACAAACAGGCATCGTTAAAAGACGCTAATCCCCTCGCTCGCAGCCTTGATAGTGAAAATAGAAAAATGACTAACTCCTAAAGTGACCTTGACCTTGGGGGTGTGGGCCATGTGTGCAACAATGCATCTTATCTAGACACACACACTTGATAGTAAAAGAAAATCGATTTTTTTAGAAAACTGACTAAGTCCTATTGTGACATTGACCGTGGGTGACGTGGGTCATGTGTGCAACAATGCGTCATACATACCTAGACACAGGCCCTTGGTAGCAAAAGAAAATCGAAAAATAATGCACAGACACACATTGTGGTCAAATATTAATTATATCCACACCAAACGGTTAATCGTTATTAAAACAAAATCAGAGACGAAACGCATCTGCTAAACGCAGATGGTAAACAAACAACACTAAGTCCTAAAGTGACATTGACCGTGGGTGACCTTGACCTTGGGGACGTGGGTCATGTGTGCAACAATGCGTCATACCTAGACACAGGCCCTTGGTAGCAACAAAGTGCAACAAAGCATAATGCGTAGATACACATTGTGTCCAAATATTATCAAAATCCGCCCAGCGGTTAAAAAGTTATAAGGAAAAATAAAAGTGTTACTAACGTACGTATGTACATACTAATGCACTAACGCACTAACACAGACTAACGCTATATCCCCGTTTGCCAATCGGCTCGGGGATAACACACAGTGGCAAAGTGGCAACTTTCAAAATAGGGGCCCCTTACCTGAAAAATAGGCGCCTTACACCTGCCGCATAGTGACATGGTTTCAGACTGCAAAATAGGGGCCAATTGCCTGCAAAATAGGGGCCTTTAATCTGCTGTATAGTGTTGGCAAGTTGCAAAATAGGGGCCCATTACCTGTCGAATATGTGAGGTTTATATCCTGTAAAGAGGCATGGTGTCAACCTGTAACATATTGGCCATTGCCTGCAAAATATGGGCCATTGACTTTCTGCATAGGGATATGGTGGCAACCTACCAAATAGGGAACCGTTACATGTAAAATTGGGGCCCTTCATCTGCTGTGTAGTGGCATATCTCCAACCTGACAAAACAGGGGCCCCTTTCCTGACAAATATGGGCTCGTTATCCCGGTGTATATTGAAGGTCTTTGCAGTGTTTACTAGCACTGTATACTTCACACCTGATTTCACGAAGCTAACTTACATGTATGCATACTTAGAAAGACTCCAGCTAATTCACAACGGGGATGTGCCATTCGCGTATGGAAAATATCACACATATCACCGCAATGTTTACTGTCACAGTATGCAGACTGGAGCGCTTCACGCCTGCTTTCACGACGCTAACTTTGGTAACTTATTCATACTGGGAAATACTACACATAATATTCACACCGGGGATGAGCCATTCACGTATGGAACATGTCATAAATGTCTCTGCAATGTTTACTGTCACCGTATTATATACAGACGCTAGGACTTCGCAGCTGATTTCACGACGCTAACTTATTCATACTTTGAAAGCCTCCAGCTTATTCACACCGGGGATGTGCCATTCGCGTATGGAACATGTCACAAATGTCTCTGCAATGCTTACTTTCACTGTATACAGAATGGAGCAATTCATGACGCTAACTTACTCATACAGTGAAATACTACAGCTTATTCACACCAGAGGTGTTCCATTCGCGTATGGAACATGTCACAAATGTCTCTGCAATGCTTGCTGTCACCCTATACAGACTCAAGGACTTGGCAGCTGATTCCATCCTGGTTTTTCTGATGAAGCTTGAAACCATTCTCCTGTCTTTATATGTGGCTGTGAGAAATGTGTCTTAGGTATTATCTCCTCGCCGATAGATATAGAGAGGGGATATAGCGTTAGCACATGTACGTTCGTAACACCTTTCATTTTTGATAGCTTGTGAACTGTTTCACCGATTTTGATAATGTTTGGCCACAATGTGTGTCTAGGGATGGTGCTTTGTTTTGCATATGACCCACGTCCGGCCGCCCAAGGTCACTGAGGACTTTGTTCACCTTGTTTGTAAGGCAAATGCGTTAAAGTATTTTGTTATATATATTATCAAGGCTGCCAGGAAGGGCGTTAGCTTCATAATATCTTCGTAATAATTGTTGGTTTTGCAACCTGTGTTGATCCAGATCAGCCTGTGCATCCGCACAGTCTTAACCATTAGACTGCTACACACAATTGCGGTCTGCTGTTGCTTTTATAGCTTGCCTTATTTCTCAATAAAAACATGTTTTGACAGCACTTCAGAATCATTTCCATTGGAAATGATTCTGAAGTGCTGTCAAAGCCTGTTGTAAATTATTCTAAAGTGTTGTCAAAGTATGTTTTGGATGATAAAAATGGAAAATAGAAAATAAATAGCAGACGACAAAAAAATTAAGATAGCGTTAACAGGATCGGCACAATTCACCATTTCATCAATGAAACGCCCGTCATGCTTCTAACAAGCAATATAGATTGTTGTAGGGCTACCAGAGTGTACTATTTGACAAGGAACTACATTGGTCACAAATCACCATTTCTTCACCCATAGTGAGATATGACCTTCAGTATTGCTGGGATGCTCCAGTCTTTCACCGTTTATGTCTACTAAACAATGAAATACCCGGTACTAGTATACAAATAATGGTTGCTGAATAATCAACATCGCAATTTTGTTACTTTATACATGATTGTATTTGACATGTTCATAATAATATCATATAATGTATATGTTTATTGATGCTATGAGCCGGCTCGTGACGAGCCGATTTTTGAGAGCAAAAACACTTTGGAATCCCACCCCCCCCCCCCCCACCACCCATCACAACAGGTGAAATATGGGATTCGGCCCCGTTAACGCGGCCTAAAATGTCCTTAACTGTCGACAGGCTGTTAAACACCATTACATCAAATCTAATAAAATCAAACCTCATCCCAGGTATGAACTTTTATAGTAATTCCATCCTGGTTTTTCTGATGAAAATAAAAATATTTCTCTTAATTATGTATGAAAGTATTTGTTGTTGCCACTCATTGCAACCGGTTCCAATGAGTGGTAACAACATATACTTTCGAGAAGAAGTAAGGAAAATAGTGAAAATTATTTCCGTTTGTTCATGCCACATATATGTGTACATATTCAACATGAGATTTGTTAAAGACCAATGTCCTGTCTTTATATGTGGTATTATATATGTGGCTGTGACTGGAGATATGGGTTTTATGGATTTTACGACCAGTGTACAGCCATATCAGCCTGTGCATCTGCACAGTCTGATCAGGATATCATTGTTCGCCATCCCATTAATGGAACACCTGCTTCTAACAAACAATATAACCACCAGAGTGTGCTATTTGACCAGGAGCTACACTGGTCACTCATCCAATAAGCCCAATTTAACGATCGGGGTTCATCCTTACCGGAATCCCGACTACTAGTAGAGACCTGATTTGGCCCTCACATACGTCTTTGGCATTTTGTATGTGACAGTTGAATCTGTAAATATTCAGTTAGGATTTTGGGATTTTCCCCCCAATGCAGCATGTTAAATGCGGGATCGAACCGTTGGCCCGGCCTTAAATGACCTTTGCTGTTGATAGGCCGTAAACACCAATAAACAAACAAAACATGTACAGCCCCCCATGACCTTTGCTATTGCTGGGATGCTCCAGTCTTTCACCGTTTATGTCTACTAATCTATGCAATACCCGGTACTAGTATACAAATAATGGTTGCTGAATAATCAACATCGCAATTCTGTTACTTTATACATGATTGTATTTTACATGTTAATAATACATATTGACTCATAATAATATACATATTTTACATGTTCATAATAATATAGTGGGTGGTTGGTCGGGCGAACGCGACGGCGTAAATTAACAGTCGGGATTCCTCCTTATAGGCCTGGTTTGCCCCTCGGGTACATTTTTATCTTTGGTTCTTTTGTTACCTGGAAGTTGATTTGGGTTATTGCCCATTATAAAAGCAGTCAGATTATTACTGATCTTACTGCTTTTGGGAGGGGGCCAAGTGATTCTGGTGTGGCTAGGACCTGGTATCCGATCACGATTATTCTGATTTCAGGGCTGAATATATATATTTTTTTCTTATTGTAAATATTCAGTTCTGATTTTGGAATTTTCCCCGCATTTGTACAGGTAATATAACTAAACACATTGACCCGGCCTTAAATTACCTGAGCTGTTGATAGGCTGTTAAACCCAAACAAACAAAGATAATAATATATGTTTATTAATGCTTAACTCTTTCAACACCACAGACCTGAATAGTGGTATTGGCGAACAGTGTAGACCAGATGAGCCGGCTCGTGACGAGTCGTCTCATCAGGATCTGCACATTTATGCCACCGGCTTTCGAAGAAACGGGTGATATATAGTGTTTGGACTGTCCGTCCGTCCGTCCGTCCGTCCGTCCGTCCGTCCGGGCGGCACACATTAGGGTACTTATGTGGCTAGCCCCACAGGGTTATGGACTTATTAAAGGATAGGGTTGGTTACAATTAGCCACCTAAAAAATCCTTTTATGTGGCTAAAAATCGTTTTATGTGGCTAATATTTAACATGTGATAAGCCACATAAGTATAGTACTGTAAGAACGTCGTCGTCCGTCCGTCCGTCCGTCCGTCCGTCACACTTTTCGGTTAACCACTTTGTCACAGTTTCTCAAATATGCTGCAGGTGGCATCCGCGTTCGACAGACGCATTTCTTGTTGCAAGTAATTTTCGTATTTTTGAGAGCAAAAACACGCCCTTCTCATGATTGGTTGCAAAATTAACATATCAAAAGCCATTCCAGTTACTTAGGGGTGAAAGGGTTAATAAACCACCAAGCCACGGTCCCAACGTTTCGGCCTATTATAAAAGTAGTATGATTAGTACTAATTGTACTACTTTTTGGGAGGTGGGTGGCAGGTGGGAGCATGCGATGTGTAATTTAGCAATCGGGGTTCATCCTTACCGGAATTCCAACTGGAGACCTGGTTTGGCCCTCACATACGTCTTTGGCATTTTGTATATGACAGTTGAATCTGGTTATACCCCTTATGTGAATGTGATTATTCGTAATCCGATTTTAGGGGAAGGGGCCAAGTGACTTTGGTGTGGTATGGACCTGGCTGGCGCCAGGTCAAGTTGTTATAATTTCAGGGCTGAATATATATTTTCTCGATGTAAATATTCCGTTTTGATTTTTGGATTTCGATAATCGTAAATATGTTTTATGTATTTTATTCCCCGTTCATTCCAATCTTTGTAATAAAATATATTGCTATTACTTTTTAATTTAGAATTGTTCCACATGATTTGCTTCGAAATGTTCTCTGGATTTTCAGAATAATTAAGTTTGGCTCATGCTTCAAGTATATTTGATAAAAAAGCATTTTTTATTAATATTTTTGCATCAAATTCGTGGAAGTTTCCTTCAAATATAGTACCAACAAATTTATGTAAATAATGAGTATACACTAATTTCCATTGCCCATCGTTTGTATCATTTGTAAGACGTTTAACCCAACTTGCTTTTAAAGAATTTATGAAACATACTAGATCGATCATTTTCAGCCCGCCATTTTCATAATTTTGCACAATGACTTTTCTGCTGATTTTATCTGGTTTGGAATCCCATAGAAAGTCAAACATCATGTGTGTAATTTGTTTTATAACATCATCTCCAGGAGTATCTAAATCACCGTCAATGGAAATATTCGTTTGGAAATGCGAAGCTTTTTCACAAAACAGTTATTTTAACCCATAGTTGTCAGTTTTCTACGGTTTCCATTCTGTCTAAACATTGTTTAAATTCAGTTACTTTTTTATTTGTTAATAAGGTTTAAATTATGTATTCTATTTTTGTTCATTATACCTAGTGTTTTTGCTAATGTTGAGCCAAAACTTGGAACCGGGTGGATTTGGGGTGGTTTTATTAACTTATTCAAAAAACCCGTAAATAACCGGAATGTACTATGATCTGTGTATTAAAGGACCAATCCAATCGCCACAAAATGATTTTCAGACAAGTCCATTTATGAGAAGGTGCTGTGTTTTTATCTAAAAGATTTGGAAATTATTATAGTGAGTTTCCGTGTATTAAAATAATTGAAATAAAGTGGACTCGTACCCTGCTGTCATGTACACTCTAGTGACTACATATGCATATATTTCCTATTATGTAACATGTATGTTTGTGACTAAACAGAAAATTAATATATATACATTATAATATTTTTTTTATTCAACCCTAAATAACCGGAATATACTATGATCTGTGTATTTCAGGACCAATTCAATCGTCACAAAATTATCTTCAGACAAGTCCATTTATGAGAAGGTGGTGTATTTTTGTCTCGCCCGCGAAAGCGGAAAGCGAGACATAGGTTTTGCTTTTCCGGAGTCGTCGGCGGAGGCGGCGTCAGCGGCAGCGTCATCATTCAATGTTAAGTTTTCGTGTTACGGTCATTACTTCAACACCTTATGGCCCCGTGCAGTCACCGGGGCAGGATCAACTGATCCTGAGAATAGTGCTGCAGTAGCCATTGCTTGTCGTAAAAGGCGACTAAACTGGCTTAACGATTGGGTTCATACTTTCCGGAACCCACTATACCGGATTTGGCTCTCATGTCCATTTTTGGCTTTCTTGTATGTGAGAGTTGAGTCAGGCTATGCCCCATATATAAAAGTAAGATTAGCGCTAATCCTATTACTTTTAGGGGATGGGATAAATGATGCTGGTGTGGCGAGGGCCTGGCACCAGATCAGGTTGTTCTAATTTCAGGACTGAATATATATTTTGATTGTAAATATTGAGTTCTTAAGTTGGGATTTACCCCCCTCGGACAGGTGGATACGGGACACGACCCCGTTGACCCGTCTGCGTGTAGACTCCCTGAGGCTTGTACCTCTATGTCAGAAAAGCGGACGTTAAACCCTATTCACTCACTCACTCAACACCTTATCAGCTAGTCATCAAACTTTATGCATACCTTTACTATGATATATAGATGAATATAGGACTATTCTCGGGGCCCCAAGGTCAATGCCCCAGGGTCAAGGTCAAGGCGGAACAAGGCGAGACATTTGATTCCGCGGAATTCTTGTTATCTAAAAATAAATTGGAAATTATTCGCAAAAAAGTGTGGATCCTGATGAGACTGCTCATTACAAACTGGCTCATCTGGATCTACACTGTTTTCAAACACTGATAAAGAGGTATGTAGTCTTGAAAGTAACAATCATCTGTTAACATATTACCGTTCAAAGTTAATAATACATTAAAGGTAATCTAGACTGTTCAGGTGACGCATTTAATAAGTATACATACCTAAAAAATATTATGCCTCATTAGCATATGAAAATAGCCTGATACAACCGCGAGTAACTATCAGTAAAATAAATATCACTAAATGATTATATCTGTATAGCGGGCACTTGTAATTTTTACAACTGGTGGAATAGTGACACAATTATACACTTATTTAATTCCTATAAAGAACAGTTTATGCCTCCTGTGTGGGCATGTACCTTTAATTTTCAATAATTCATCTAAATTAAACGTGTATGTTCAATGGAATAGATTTCGGGTTAAAAATGAAAACATTTCTGGGATCGGTACTTTATTGCCGACTGTATTTTACTGCACTGTTTCAACATACTAAACGTGGTAGGAATGATCGATTTACAATGCTCTTTCAAAGTTGTGAAAATGGTGACCCCGGGGTCAAAAATGGGCGTTGCCCGTGGGGTCAAATTCGGGTCAAATTTTATTTTTGACCGAATATGCTCATGTCATATATCAAATTGAAGGTATCGATGAGGCGATTGCTCTGGTGAAATATGTGTCGGAATCGGATGATTATGTCATCCATGATGGCCACCAAAAGGTTGATTTATTCAAGATTTGGAATGTCTTTTTCTCAGGAACCACATGGCTGATGCTGGCCAAACTTCATTCATAGGAAGTTCAGATCCTTGGCTGAAGCATTTTCAGATTTGGTAAAATGAGAGTCATCGCTTAATCCAAGATGACCGCCATCTAAAAATAGCACAATTTTTTTAAAACATTTGAACTCAATGTCACATTCTCCTCTGGTGTTCATGGAGTCAGGTGAGCGAATTAGGGCCCTCTTGTTTATTTCTCTCTGTAAATATGTCTTGGAATTTCATTAGAATTGAGTCCTGAAATTCCAAAACATATTCATGATATTACAAAGAGAAATAAAAGAAAATATGATGATTTTTGTCCGCTATTTTTTAACTATTTATAGCCCACACGTTTCCCAGCATTCAAAGAGTTAAGTGCTGATTAAAATTTATATGTTCATAATACATGTATTATAATTTTCAATATTTCATCTAAATTAAATTTTCATCTGATTGAATTGATCTCAAGTTAAAGGTACGTGCCCACTAAGTAAAGACAAAATGTTCTTTATAGGATTAAATCAGATAGTTTTGTATATTCTGTAGATATGACATTTTCTGGCAAAATACTGATTCATTCACCAATATTTACAGTATCCTTAAGTGGGTGGCAGGTTTTAACAGAGATTTTAACCATTCAGATAAGGATTTAACAGTCCGTTAAAGATTTAACAGTCCGTTAAGCTAACTGGTGTTTTGAACAACCGGGCACTGGTTTGGCCCTCACATACGTCTTTGGCATTTTGTATGTGATAGTTGAATCTGGTTATACCTGTTATAAGAGTATTACTTTTTAATAGGGGAAGGGGCCAAGTGACTTTGGTGCGGTATGGACCTGGCACCAGGTCAGGTTATTCTAATTTCAGGGCTGAATATATTTGTTCTCGATGTAAATATTCCATTCTGATTTTGGAATTTTCCCCCCAATGCAGCAGGTTAAATACGGGATTGAACCTGTTGGCCTGGCCTTAAATGACCTTAGCTGTTGATAGGCCGTTAAACACCAATAAACAAACAAACAAGCAAAAAAATGTCCTTGAACTCGTAATGGAAATGCCCATTCAATGTATTGCATTTATATCCAAGTAAATTGCGGCAACATCGCTGTTCTATGAATGCGACAAAATGACGTAAAGCAATAAGATTCCTAATTTTAACACCGTATTTGGTTACTTACATTTTTGAAACTATCCGAAAACGCAATGTAAATATAAGTAACCAGATGGCCGCGGCCCGCATGTCGAGCCCGCCGAAGCATTTGATGGTATTTTTAAAAACTTTACCGCAGATTTCGGACGCACGGATGCACAGACACCCGGACGTCATTGTGATCACTATGTCTCGCTTTCCGCAAGCGGACTCGACGATAAAACCATGGGCAGTTGCGTTTACTGTATTATGAACAACATTTGGTCTGTTTAAAGTTTGCGAGGAGTCCTTCGGACTTCAGACCAAATGTTGTGCATAATACGGTAAACACAACAGCCCATGCTTTTATTCCTTAATTACCCCACGTACTGATTGGCATTATTATAGCAGACGTAAATTTCCAAACTGTTTAATAATAAATAATTAAAAAATAGCATACCTCATTTGCATATGAAAATAGCCTGATACCACCGCGTGTCCCTATCAGTAAATTAAATATTACGAAATGATTATACATTATAGAACCGAACAGAACAGAACAGAACATATCTTCATTTTTACAAGATCTCGGACCGCAACATGCGGTATATGAATACATAAGCATGATGTAAGCATGGCAAAAAGGTGACAGTGTGTCTGCAATAGTTCAAAGGTGGCATGCATTGCAAATGATGATATTCATATTTTGTTGTATTAAGCATCTTGATATAATCATGGTAATGAGAGAAATGAAGTACATATATTTTGAGAAAGATATTAAAGAAAAATATATGACTGGTAAAATGGGCGGGAGAAACTTCATAATGTGGTTGATAAAGATATATACATTGTAGTTAGAGTTGTTCTTACATTCCATTTTTCATATCGATTTGTTTTTAAAAGAATGCAGCAAACTCTGTGAATAAAATAAGTTCACCAATTGTAACATTTCTAGATATGGATATCAGAATTTGAGATAAATAACCATTGAACTCTAGCAGACTGATGGTACATGCAGCAAATATTTACAATATATGTGTTAGTGGGTATACTAACATAACCCAACGGTATTCCATCTCCATAAGTTAGGAGAAAGAAACCAGGGTTGGTTGTTGATTGTTTATCCTGTTGTTAACACCCTCACGTTGAAAGCGAAATTCGAAAGCACGTGGAACGCCAATAACATGTGAACCATTTCAACACCATATACCTGAATTGTGGTATTGGCAAAATGTGTAGATCCAGATGAGCCGGCTCGTGACGAGCCGTCTCATCAGGATCCACACTCCCCGCAAGTAATTTCCATATTTTTGGGAACAAAAACACAGCCTTCTCATAAATGGATTAGTCTAAAAATCGTTTTGTGACGATTGGATTGGTTGAAAAAGTAATATATCAAAATCCATACCAGCTACTTAGGGGTAAAAGAGTTAATTAATATATTGTTTCGTTTGCTGGAAATTTCATTAATGCAGATCTCAACTTATTTATCTGGATGTTAGCCACAGATTGTGGCGTGGCGAAAGTGCCCGGATTATCAAACAGTGAATGAATTCGGCGATTACATGCTGCAACCACAGCAACTACAATATGACCCTGTGTTTGCAGTGTGAAATCGTCCATTCACAGTGTAGTCATATGTAAGTAGCATGTGTTAGTTGGTATTCTACATGATATATACGGATACATAATTACTTATGTTTATATTATCCACTTACATGTATAACATAATTAGATCACTAGTTACGAGAAATATGTATCTGTATAGCGGGTACTCGTAACTTTTAGAACTGGTGGAATAGTGACACCATTATATACTTAATGTTTTTAGATCGGTACTTTAAGTGTCGATTGAATTTTACATGATTGTAATATTATAATTTCCAATACATGTATTTACTCTAAATTAATGTTATGCTCAATGGACTCTGGTTAACCCGGAGAAAGTGGAAACAAAAATTGTTGTCTGCTGTTGTTATGCCCCCGCCACGGAATGGTGAGGGGGCATATAGTGTTACCGGCGTCCGTAACTCCGTCTTTCCGCCCAGAAACTGTAACGCTTTGGTAAATGTCTTACAAGTTCTCACACACGCATTGCTCTAATGGTCCTCTACCGCACTGTGACAAATCGCCGCCCCCGCTAAGCCCAGGGTTCAAGGTCACATACTTGGTGCATTCAAAACCTTAACGCTCGGGTAAATGTCTTATAATTTCCTTGCATGGATATGCTTGATATTTCAAACACGCATTGATTTAATGGTCCTCTACCGCCCTGTGATAATCCACGATCCACACCCTGTGGTCATCTACCGCCCCATGCTAAGCCTATAAAGAACAGTTTATATGCCTCCTGTGTGGGCATGTACCTTTAATTTTCAATAATTCATCTAAATTAAACGTGTATGTTCAATGGAATAGATTTCGGGTTAAAAATGAAAACATTTCTGGGATCGGTACTTTATTGCCGACTGTATTTTACTGCACTGTTTCAACATACTAAACGTGGTAGGAATGATCGATTTACAATGCTCTTTCAAAGTTGTGAAAATGGTGACCCCGGGGTCAAAAATGGGCGTGGCCCGTGGGGTCAAATTGGGGTCAAATTTTATTTTTGACCGAATATGCTCATGTCATATATCAAATTGAAGGTATCGATGAGGCGATTGCTCTGGTGAAATATGTGTCGGAATCGGATGATTATGTCATCCATGATGGCCACCAAAAGGTTGATTTATTCAAGATTTGGAATGTCTTTTTCTCAGGAACCACATGGCCGATGCTGGCCAAACTTCATAGGAAGTTCAGATCCTTGGCTGAAGCATTTTCAGATTTGGTAAAATGAGAGTCATCGCTTAATCCAAGATGACCGCCATCTAAAAATAGCACAATTTTTTTAAAACACTTGAACTCAATGTCACATTCTCCTCTGGTGTTCATGGAGTCAGGTGAGCGAATTAGGGCCCTCTTGTTATTTCTCTCTGTAAATATGTCTTGGAATTTCCTTAGAATTGAGTCCTGAAATTCCAAAACATATTCATGATATTACAAAGATAAAAGAAAATATGATGATTTTTGTCCGCTATTTTTTAACTATTTATAGCCCACACGTTTCCCAGCATTCAAAGAGTTAAGTGCTGATTAAAATTGATATGTTCATAATACATGTATTATAATTTTCAATATTTCATCTAAATTAAATTTTCATTTTGATTGAATTGATCTCAAGTTAAAGGTACGTGCCCACTAAGTAAAGACAAAATGTTCTTTATAGGATTAAATCAGATAGTTTTGTATATTCTGTAGATATGACATTTTCTGGCAAAATACTCATTCATTCACCAATATTTACAGTATCCTTAAGTGGGTGCAGTGGCAGCAAGCGATGGGTAATTTAATTTCGATCGGGGTTCATCCTTACTGGAATCCCGACTGGAGACCTGGGCCCGGTTGCTGAAAACATCCGTTAGCTTAACGGACTGTTAAATCCTTAACTGAATGGTTAAAATCTCTGTTTTAACAGAGATTTTAACCATTCAGATAAGGATTTAACAGTCCGTTAAAGATTTAACAGTCCGTTAAGCTAACTGGTGTTTTGAACAACCGGGCACTGGTTTGGCCCTCACATACGTCTTTGACATTTTGTATGTGACAGTTGAATCTGGTTATACCTCTTATAAGAGTATTACTTTTTAATAGGGGAAGGGGCCAAGTGACTTTGGTGCGGTATGGACCTGGCACCAGGTCAGGTTATTCTAATTTCAGGGCTGAATATATTTGTTCTCGATGTAAATATTCCGTTCTGATTTTGGAATTTTCCCCCCAATGCAGCAGGTTAAATACGGGATTGAACCCGTTGGCCCGGCCTTAAATGACCTTAGCTGTTGATAGGCCGTTAAACACCAATAAACAAACAAACAAGCAAAAAATGTCCTTGAACTCGTAATGGAAATGCCCATTCAATGTATTGCATTTATATCCAAGTAAATTGCGGCAACATCGCTGTTCTATGAATGCGACAAAATGACGTAAAGCAATAAGATTCCTAATTTTAACACCGTATTTGGTTACTTACATTTTTGAAACTATCCGAAAACTCAATGTAAATATAAGTAACCAGATGGCCGCGCCCCCCGCATGTCGAGCCCGCCGAAGCATTTGATGGTATTTTTAAAAACTTTAAAAATTACCGCAGATTTCGGACACACGGACGCACAGACACCCGGACGTCATTGTGATCACTATGTCTCGCTTTCCGCAAGCGGACTCGACGATAAAACCATGGGCAGTTGCGTTTACTGTATTATGAACAACATTTGGTCTGTTTAGAGTTTGCGAGGAGTCCTTCGGACTTCAGACCAAATGTTGTGCATAATACGGTAAACACAACAGCCCATGCTTTTATTCCTTAATTACCCCACGTACTGATTGGCATTATTATAGCAGACGTAAATTTCCAAACTGTTTAATAATAAATAATTAAAAAATAGCATACCTCATTTGCATATGAAAATAGCCTGATACCACCGCGTGTCCCTATCAGTAAATTAAATATTACGAAATGATTATACATTATAGAACCGAACAGAACAGAACAGAACATATCTTCATTTTTACAAGATCTCAGACCGCAACATGCGGTATATGAATACATAAGCATGATGTAAGCATGGCAAAAAGGTGACAGTGTGTCTGCTATAATTCAAAGGTGGCATGCATTGCAAATGATGATATTCATATTTTATTGTATTAAGCATCTTGATATAATCATGGTAATGATAGAAATGAATACAGTACATATAGAGATATTAAAGAAAAATATATGACTGGTAAAATGGGCGGGAGAAACTTCATAATGTGGTTGATAAAGATATATAGTTAGAGTTGTTCTTACATTCTATTTTTCATATTGATTTGTTTTTAAAAGAATGCAGCAAACTCTGTGAATAAAATAAGTTCACCAATTGTATCATTTCTAGATATGGATATCAGAATTTGAGATAAATAACCATTTACCTCTAGCAGACTGATGGTACATGTAGCAAATATTTACAATATATTTGTTAGTGGGTATACTAACATAACCCAACGGTATTCCATCTCCATAAGTTAGGAGAAAGAAACCAGGGTTGGTTGTTGATTGTTTATCCTGTTGTTTTCACCCTCACGTTGAAAGCGAAATTTGAAAGCACGTGGGAACGCCAATAACATGTGTAACCATTTCAACACCATATACCTGAATTGTGGTATTGGCAAAACGTGTAGATCCTGATGAGCCGGCTCGTGACGAGCATCCTCATCAGGATCTACACTCCCCCGCAAGTAATTTCCATATTTTTGGGAACAAAAACACAGCCTTCTCATAAATGGATTAGTCTGAAAATCGTTTTGTGACGATTGGATTGGTTGAAAAAGTAATATATCAAAATCCATTCCAGCTACTTAGGGGTAAAAGAGTTAATTAATATATTGTTTCGTTTGCTGGAAATTTCATTAATGCAGATCTCAACTTATTTATCTGGATGTTAGCCACAGATTGTGGCGTGGCGAAAGTGCCCGGATTATCAAACAGTGAGTGAATTCGGCGATTGCATGCTGCAACCACAGCAACTACAATATGTCCCTGTGTTTGCAGTGTGAAATCGTCCATTCACAGTGTAGTCATATGGAAGTAGCATGTGTTAGTTGGTATTCTACATGATATATACGGATACATAATTACTTATGTTTATATTATCCACTTACATGTATAACATAATTAGATCACTAGTTACGAGAAATATGTATCTGTATAGCGGGTACTCGTACTTTTTAGAACTGGTGGTACGGGGCGCCAAGTGGGACATGGCTCAATTTTGTCAACAAAATTCATTTTTGTGCCACAAAATTCAATTCTGTGTCACAAAATTCACTTTTGTGCCACAGAATTCAATTCTGTGCCACAGAATTCAATTCTGTGTCACAAAATTCACTGGCTGTAAAATTCAATTCTGTCACAAAATTCAATTCTGTGCCACAGAATTCAATTCTGTGTCACAAAATTCAATTTCTGTGTCACAAATTCACTTTTGTGCCACAAAATTCAATTCTGTGTCACAAAATTCAATTCTGTCAATTCTGCACACGCATGTAAGAAGGACTACCATTGGTCAGAAACTGCACTGGAGAAATGGGTCACGGTCGCCGATCTACACATTCAATGTCGATGATTCATTTCTCATTCTATCTCGTTCCATTCGAGGCTCGGCTCGGAAACGGTAGGAATTCCTCGGCAAGCCTCGGAATTCCTACTCGTTTCCTAGCCTTGCCTGATAAACTTGATATCCAAATACACTAGCCTGGTATTCTCTATATATGGGCATGCTCTCTGGTCTAGCTATGTCCTGGCCACTTTATGTTTGACCCTGTTTACATAATTGAGGGAAAATTCTGAATATTTTTCTTATTTCTCCTTCAAAGTATATATGCTTATATGGTGTGACCACTCATTTGTAATCATAATATAACCAAAATAACTGTCCATAAAGAAGTATAATATTGATATATTGGGTTATATTTTCGCATTGAAATATTTAAATCTGCAAGTGTACTCCACCATCTAGTAAAATGGACTAAGACCGATCTCAACCAATCAACGTAGATGACATAGACTATCCTACGCAAACTAATTTTTGTGGACAAAAATGAATTCTGTCCCACAAAACTGAATTTTCTTCACAAAACTCAATTCTGTCTTACAAAATTGAATCCTTTATAACAAAAATGAATTTTGTATACGAAACGTATGCAGAATTGAATTTTGTGACACAGAATTGAATTTTGTGACACAGAATTGACAGAATTGAATTTTGTGACACAGAATTGAATTTTGTGATTTTTAGTGTTACAAAACTCAATTTTGTACACATAATTAACCTGTCCTGCATGGCGCCCCGTAGGTGGAATAGTGACACCATTATATACTTAATGTTTTTAGATCGGTACTTTAAGTGCCGATTGAATTTTACATGATCATATTATAATTTCCAATACATGTATTGACTCTAAATTAATGTTATGCTCAATGGATTCTGGTTAACCCTGAGAAAGTGGAAACAAAAATTGTTGTCTGCTGTTGTTATGCCCCCGCCACGGAATGGTGAGGGGGACATATAGTGTTACCGGCGTCCGTAACTCCGTCTGTCCGCCCAGAAACTGTAACGCTTGGGTAAATGTCTTACAAGTTCTCACACAAGCATTGCTTCTGGTCCTCTACCGCACTGCGACAAACCCCTCCCCGCCCCCCGCTAAGCCCAGGGTTCAAGGTCACATACTTGGTGCATTCAAAACCTTAACGCTCGGGGTAAATGTCTTATAATTTCCTTGCATGGATCTGCTTGATATTTCAAACACGCATTGATTTAATGGTCCTCTACCGCCCTGTGGTAATCCACGATCCATGCCCTGTGGTCATCTACCGCCCACGCTAAGCCCACGGTCAAGGTCACATACTTGGTGCATTCGAAACTCTGGTTTACAAGTGTCTTATAATGTACGTTTCCGTTTATGGATCTGCTTGACATTTCACACCCATTGCTCTGATGGTCTGCTTTCATGCTGTGACAAATCCACACTTCTCTGGCTCTCTGTGTTTTCAAATGTGCCTCGTTTTCTTTGGCTGCCAGCGGGGGCATTCGTGTGTCGACAGGCCACATTTCTAGTTATATTTTTACGTCAATCTGTTTGTAACAGTTTTTAATTTTTTTTATATACAATATGCCACAGAGAGCATACCCATGTTTTACAAACACAATCTCTAGTTTCGTTATATGACCCACCCATGTGGCCCCTGAGCTCAAGGCCAAGGTCAAAGAAATGTGCGCTAAAGTGTTTTTTCTTCAAATTTTCGTTTAAGTTTTTGAGAGGTACATCCATCGAGTGATTTCTTGTTTACAATGTATGTAGAGTTATCAGGGAAACACAATATGTTGTGAATGAACAAGTATAATTAGGGGATAACCATGTTCGATTTGGAGCGGTATGTGGGAGGTTTTATGGTCTGAGAATCAGTTTTACGCGGAGCCGTAAAACCGATTCTCAACAAAAAAAACAGATACAAACATCCTCCATATAGGAATCACGATTTGTCTGGTTTGGCTCTCGGGTACGTTTCTATATTTGGCTCTTTTGTTACCTGTGAGTTGAATTGGGTTATCGCCCATTATAAAAGTAGTAAGATTATTACTGATCCTCCTCCTTTGGGAGGGGGTCAAGTGATTCTGGTGTGGCGAGGACCTGGCATCAGATCAGGATTATTCTGATTTCAGGGCTGAATATATAGTTTATTTATTGTAAATATTCAGCTCTGATTTTGGGATTTTCCCCCATTTGTACAGGTAATATATGGGACTTAGTACTAAACCCACCGACCCGGCCTTAAATGACCTTAGCTGTTGACAGGTCGTTAAACCCCAACAAACAAACCAAATTGAATAACTTGGCATGGTTATCCCCATTCTAATGTGCTACCTGTTGTCTGAAATGTCGGAGCATATCATGAACAAGGATTTTTTTCAAACGCCATTGTTTACTAACACGCATAGGGATATACATGTACATACATCTTGGTGTTTAGGCACTGGCACAAGTGAGACTGTCGAGTTGTAAAACTGCTAAAACAGGGATTTTTATTTGTCTTTTGAAGGTTAGTGAAATATACAAAGTTCTCATTTCATCCCTGAGCCTATGAAATTGGGCACCCCAGTAACAGACATGCTCCAGATAAGCTGCATATTTGCCTAAATACCCAATTAAAATTTCCAAAAACCCAATTGAAATCAGAAGTAGTGAGTGTCAAAAAGCAATAAAAAAGTTGTGGTACCTTTACCATGCTGCAGAAAACAATAAACATACCACAAATATAGCATATTTTTCTTATTTTCCATGAAAACACATCTTGGTATTTCATTAGAATTGTCTCCAAGGAGACAGTTCTAATGAAATGCCCAGACATGTTTTCATTTCGAAGCAAACTATTCAATAATTGCAAGTGGTGTGATTTTATCGAATTAAAATTTTGAAATAACCAATTGCTTCAGAAATGAAGGAGTGCCAATACTCAATTACTAATTCCTTATCTGGAGCACTGTTCAACTGCATCTTCATGTTTTGCAATCATGAACAGACATGCTAATTATGCCTACATTATATAGATACCAATTCAAATGAATAACAATAGAGGAAGCTTACATGAGTGATAATATAATGTGATATTTGTTAAACATGTTTACTGATTTCATAAGAAACGAGTGGTCGGTTGGATGGGAGCATGCGAAGGGTAAATTTAACAAGGGTTTCATCCTTAATGGAATCCCGATATCCCTGGTTTGGCCCTCAGGTACATTTTGGCGGGTGGGTGGCAGGTGGGTGCATGTGATGGGTAATTTAACGATCAGGGTTCATCCATACCTGGTTATCTGGTTCCCTTATATGAGTATTATGATTATTTGTAATCCTATTTTAGGGGAAGGGGCCAAGTGACTGATGTGGTATGGACCTGGCACCAGGTCAGGTTATTCTAATTTCAGGGCTGAATATATTTTTTCTCGATGTAAATATTCCGTTCTGATTTGCATATCAAATGCAAAATAGAATTCCACATTTGCTATGAAAATTTCGTCAAATTTCGACGTCATTTATGGAAAATATTTTTATATTGTTCTTATGTACAAAATCACTTAGGGGGGGGGGGGGGTGTGGCTGGCTACATTGCTGACCAAACTCAATGTTCTTTTCATTGTGTGACAAACGCAGCTGAAGCTTTAAATTATAAATTTATAAATAAAGTCTAATAATACAATCCGACTTGTTGTTTTTATCCCATTCAAATGGACACCTGGACGAAAGAATGGGTGCTACAGCACTGCAGATCATAGAAAGAAAATTGCTACCTCGCTGTCGATACTCTACTTGTAGGACTGTATGGCTCGCCATTCAAATATTCAGTTCTGATTTTTGGATTTTCCCCCCATTTGTACATGTACTTGAACAGGTAATATATGGGATCTAGTACTAAACCCATTGACCCGGCCTTAAATGACTTTAGCTGTTGATAGGCCGTTAAACCCTAACAAACAAACAAACAAACGGCTCGCCATTCAGCACTATTGCCTTCAGCCAATACACGACACGACATCAAGCCGTTCGGAAACCACGTGATCCTCACCCTTGTCGATATCACTGGAGAATTGGGGCTTAAAGGTTTTACGACCAGTGTAGATCCAGATCAGCTTGTGCATCTGCAGAATCTGATCAGGATCTGCACTATTCGCAATTCCATCCATGAAACACCCTGTCATGCATCTAACAAGCAATATAGATCGTTATTATGCTACAAAGTGTGCTATTTGATCACAAGTGCTCACAAATCATATAAGCCCCATTCATCCAGTCGTGGATGGTTGGTCGGGCGAACGCGATAACGTAAATTAACGGTAGGGGTTCTTCCTTATAGGAATCACGATTTGCTTGGTTTGGCCATCAGGTACGTTTTTATCTTTGGCTCTTTTGTTACCTGGGAGTGGAATTGGGCTATTGCCCATTGTTACGCCAGGATTACGATAACGTGCAATCAGACACTGGGATTTGGGTAAGGGTGAACTTTTGAAGGGATTCTGCAAAGCTGAAATTACACATTAATGTATTCCGCATGTTTACAAATTATATTACAAGTATTTTACACATACATACCACATTCATTCCCATATATATCACAGACAGAATGTTATAGTACGTTTTACTACATGAGAAACAGGTAGATCCACTGACACATGTATGTAAAGTTAATCAAATTTAAGGACACATATGAGTACTAATGATACTCTTGAACAAGTCTCTAGCAGGTATATCAGACGCTATAACCCTATGTCACACTATTATGTCACCAGTGTCTCACAACCTGAGTATTTATAATAAATACATGTATATAGTCCTACATTTAAGGATAAGGATATATAGTCGGTTCATTAGTCGATTCGTAATACACATCAGCAATACAGTGTTCACACATTCCGGTTCACTCTCCACCATAAGTTATGCTGAATATTTCCTCGGACTGTCTGCGTTATACTTTAATTATAAACATATCACCCTCTTATGAAACTAGTCAAATTCCATTCAGAACGTGTGCTTAATGCTAATTCCAGGATGAATTAGTGTTAGATATAATATCTAGATCCCTCAATGATCCATATGTATAGTTAGGTGTCCCGTATCTGAAGCCCCACTGTAGCACTCGAATATCGCTAGGGCCGACACCACCTCGACCTGGCCCCCGACTATCAAATCGCCCTGGATCTCGCCTAGACTACGCATCTATTAAACTAGATTTTCGTATCCCTATGACGTCTGTCCGACTACGACCTCGCTGTGACCTCGACCTGGGCTTCGACCTCAATTACGACCTGGACCTCGATCTCGACGCTGAAATAGACAACAAACACTAATAAATCTGTTGTCTCAGAATATCTGACAGAATTCACTAATCTGCAATTCCAGATCCATTTCATTATTCTACACTATCTATCTATTTCCTTACCTGAACATATCTTCAGCATGCAATCCACTATCCTGCCCTTCTCTACAATCACATCATATGGACGCAAATCAGTCTTCACTATCCTGGCTTTCTTTACGGTCGCTTCTAAATCACAACCGGGATTCGTGTGGGCGGGGCCAATGCTGATTTTATGCGTGACGTCACCGATCCTTGAGAATAGGGTTAGATTATGGGTTAGGGTTAGGGTTAGGGTTAGGAGGATAGTGCATAAAGAAAGAAAGCTTTTGAATATTCATAGACACGCCCATCAACGAATACCGGACGTTAAATAGAAGCGACCTTTCTTTACAAACACATCCTATTGACACAAAACTGTCTTTGCAACTCCCCAGATTATCATACAGTCACCGTATAAAACACCACCACAGCTCACCTTCCAATCAAATAATCAAGCTAACACCAAACATCCATTGACCATTTTGCCCTAGGCGAAACTTACCAATCATTCTACACAATACCCTAAGCTGGTCAAAAATCCTGGCTAAAGTGACCCTTGCATCTATTTACAACATACCTGGAAACAGCATATAGCCCCTCTAATATCTAATTGTAACCAATACTATTCCCATCTTCCTAGAACAATACATGTATTTACACTGGCTGAGATTTCTGCGTGACACCCATTATAAAAGTAGTAAGATTTTACTGCTCCTACTTCTTTTGGGAGGGGGCCAAGTGATTCTGGTGTGGCGAGGACCTGTCATCAGATCAGAATTATTAACACCACACAAACCTACTGTACGAGGGCTGATCTAGAAGTTTGTGGACACCGTCTGTAATTAATGAACACAACGTTATAGATGTTTCAATATTTGCTCACAATCAAGTTATTATGTACTAAATTATTTTAATACTTTTAGTGACTTTATATAAAAATGTGGATTTTTTTGCACGCTATTAAAGAGGGTGTGGTCTGGATATGCGGAGCAGTCGCAAAATTGACATCAAATCAAAATTATTCTTGCGACATCCACATTAATATTCATAATTCCCTTAAAGTAAATTACTCAGAACATTGACCAACGTTTGTAATGTTCATCCAACGACATCATTGAATATTATGACGTCATTTGATGTTATGGTGTGAATTTGATAGCGAAAACAGCGACAGCATATAGTGATTTACTCGAATACATGCACAAAAATAGTGTCATCAGAAAGTGAGAAAACGAGGACTATCTTTCAATATTGTGTAAACATTGAGACAACGCTCGTAGAAACAAAACAAATTATAGAAATGGCACCAGGAATGAAAAGGGTGTGGCAGATTAATCTCTTGTTTATAAATGATATAAACGGATTCCCAACTGTAGGTGAGAGTTACGGACGATGTGCGGGGTGATAGACATGTGGACAACAAGTGACGTCGTGACCTGCGCCACTATACTCTGACCACCATTGTTCACGCCAACACAGCAACTATAATTAACCAGATATGTTCACGAAAGTCCATACATATACTCATTATATATAAAGAAACATGCCTGCAACATATTTCACTAGTACCGCCATGTTCGGTCAGTTAACTGACGTTGTCCACGAACTTCTGGATCAGCCCTCGTCTATGTTACCCACGGTATTCATTGAATTTGAAATCAAGACCACCAGACACCAGTAGCCTATTTCACCAAAATTGCAAAGTAGTTATCTACTTTGAGGGAGTAATCATTTATCTTTCCCTAAATGCATTATTTGATATAGAACTAACGGCTGCATATATTTGTGATAATGTAATACATTCTGCATAATAACAATTAATAAATTTATCCTTAAATTGAAAATTTCTCCCTCAAAGTGTACTTAGCTAGATAAGTATAGTTTGCAATTTTGGTGAAATAGGCTACAGAATTGTTGAAATTTCTAAGGATTAACGATTCGAATACGCCATCAAAATGTGCTTTAATATAGGAATAAAACGTATATTTACATTTGTACATTCACAAAAATACAGCTTGAAATAAACATTGAGGAACATAACGCCATATAAAGTTAATTTACTGAATATTATGAAAAAATTGGGCAGGTGGGTGGCTTTTATTAAAATTTGTTGTAAGTAGTATTAACAAGAGTTGTCAGAAGACAACGAAGCTCGCCTGTTGGCAGCCTTAACTCAAACTTGGCACAGTTGCATAAAAAACATGAATATTATATAACTTGACCTTGGGTTAAGGGGTGTGCGATGGACCTTGACATTGGGGTCAGTGGTGCAAGGTGGGTCGTGGGTTTGCTATAGCATGATATAGCATATTAATATGAATGCATGTATGAAATATCAATGCGCTCCCTGAAAACAGAAGTAAAACAAAATTTAACCCAACGTTAAGTTTATGAACGCATGATAGCTATTCACGTGAGGAATGCATGTATGAATGTGCTAAGTTTGTGACCTTGACCTTGGGGAAAGGGGTGGGGTGAGAGGGGGGGGGTGGGTGGTCATGAATTTGCTGTAGCACAATAGAGGATCATCAGATGAATGCATGTATGAAATATCGAGCATTCCCTGTAAAGAAACAGAAGTTATAAAAAGAAATTTACTCCAACGTTAACTTTATTATGTTGATCTTGGGGAAAGGGGTGGGGGGTGCATCATAGATTTGCTGTAGCACAATATAGGATCATCAGATGAATGCATGTATGAAATATCAAAGCATGTATGAAATATCAAAGCGTACCCTGTAAAGAAACAGAAGTTACACAACATTTACCCCAACATTAAGTTTATGAACATGCTAAGTTTGTGACCTTGACCTTGGGGTAAGGGTTGGGTGGTGGGTTGTGGATTTGCTACAGCATGATAGAGGGTCATCTGAGGAATGCATGTATGAAATATCAAGGCGTTCCATGAAAGGAAACAGACATTATAAGACATTTACCCCAACATTAAGTTTATGAATGTGCCAAGTTTGTGACCTTGACCCTGGAGTAAGGGGTGGGCGGTGGGTCATGGATTTGCTATAGCACGATAACAGTATCATCAGATGAATGCATGTATGAAATATCAAGGCGTTCCATGAAAGGAAACAGATGTTATAAAACATTTACCCCAACTTTTATGAATGTGCTCAGTTTGCGACCTTGACCTTAGGGAAAGGGGTGAGGGTCGGTCATGGATTTGCTGTAGCACAATACAGGATCATCACATGAATGCATGTATGAAATATTAAAGCGTTCCCTGTAACGAAACAGAAGTTACACAACATTTACCCCAACGTTAAGTTTATGAACATGCTAAGTTTGTGACCTTGACCTTGGGGTAAGGGTTGGGTGGTGGGTTGTGGATTTGCTACAGCTTGATAGAGGGTCATCTGAGGAATGCATGTATGAAATATCAAGGCGTTCCATGAAAGGAAACAGAAGTTATAAGACATTTACCCTAACGTTCAGTTTATGAATGTGCTAAGTTTGTGACCTTGACCTTGGGGTAAGGGTTGGGTGGTGGGTCGTGGATTTGATACATCATGATACAGGGTCATCTGAGGAATGCATGTATGAAATATCAAGTTGTTCCATGAAAGGAAACAGATGTTATAAGACATTTACCCCCAACGTTAAGTTTACGAATGTGCTAAGTTTGTGACCTTGACCTTGGGGTAAGGGTTGGGTGGTGGGTCATGGATTTGCTACAGCATGATAGAGGGTCATCTGAGGAATGCATGTATGAAATAACAAGGTGTTCCATGAAAGGAAAACAGAAGTTATAAGACATTTACCACAACGTTATGTTTGTGGACGACGCCAAGGTCAAGGTCACAAACTTCGTGCAGGCCAGCTAAAAAACAATAAGTTAATGATTTTTCTGCAAATATATAGAAATAACAAAGAATCTGGCATTATTATTTAGGGGTGGGTGGGGATGATATTCAGTAAATTAATTTTGTTTTGCCTAATGCAACAAAACTGGGATGTAACCGTTCACCCCTGCAAGTCCATGCTGTTTGCAGAGATTGGGTTTCAATGGTTAATATTTCATTTCTGTTTCGGGCTCGACAATAAAACCATGGGCAGTTGCGTTTACTGTATTATGAACAACATTTGGTCTGTTTAAATTTTGCGAGGAGTCCTTCGGACTTCAGACCAAATGTTGTTCATAATACGGTAAACACAACAGCCCATGCTTTTATTCCTTAATTACCCCACGTACTGATTGGCATTATAGCAGACGTAAATTTCCAAACTGTTTAATAATAAATAATTAAAAAATAGCATACCTCATTTGCATATGAAAATAGCCTGATACCACCGCGTGTCCCTATCAGTACATTAAATATTACGAAATGATTATACATTATAGAACAGAACAGAACAGAACATATCTTCATTTTTACAAGATCTCAGACCGCAACATGCGGTATATGAATACATAAGAATGATGTAAGCATGGCAAAAAGGCGACAGTGTGTCTGCTATAGTTCAAAGGTGGCATGCATTGCAAATGATGATATTCATATTGTGTTATATTAAGCATCTTGATATAATCATGGTAATGAGCATGATGAGAGAAATGAAGTACATATATTTTGAGAAAGATATTAAAGAAAAATATATGACTGGTAAAATGGGCGGGAGAAACTTCATAATGTGGTTGATAAAGATATATACATTGTAGTTAGAGTTGTTCTTACATTCTATTTTTCATGTTGATTTGTTTTTAAAAGAATGCAGCAAACTCTGTGAATAAAATAAGTTCACCAATTGTATCATTTCTAGATATGGATATCAGAATTTGAGATAAATAACCATTTACCTCTAGCTGACTGATGGTACATGTAGCAAATATTTACAATATATTTGTTAGTGGGTATACTAACATAACCAAACGGTATTCCATCTCCATAAGTTAGGAGAAAGAAACCAGGGTTGGTTGTTGATTGTTTATCCTGTTGTTTTCACCCTCACGTTGAAAGCACGTGGGAACGCCAATAACATGTGTAACCATTTCAACACCATATACCTGAATTGTGGTATTGGCAAAACGTGTATATCCAGATGAGCCGGCTTGTGACGAGCAGTCTCATCAGGATCTACACTCCCCGCAAGTAATTTCCATATTTTTGGGAACAAAAACACAGCCTTCTCATAAATGGATTAGTCTGAAAATCGTTTTGTGACGATTGGATTGGTTGAAAAAGTAATATATCAAAATCCATTCCAGCTACTTAGGGGTAAAAGAGTTAATTAATATATTGTTTCGTTTGCTGGAAATTTCATTAATGCAGATCTCAACTTATTTATCTGGATGTTAGCCACAGATTGTGGCGTGGCGAAAGTGCCCGGATTATCAAACAGTGAGTGAATTCGGCGATTGCATACTGCAACCACAGCAATTACAATATGTCCCTGTGTTTGCAATGTGAAATCGTCCATTCACAGTGTAGTCATATGGTAGTAGCATGTGTTAGTTGGTATTCTACATGATATATACGGATACATAATTACTTATGTTTATATTATCCACTTACATGTATAACATAATTAGATCACTAGTTACAAGAAATATGTATCTGTATAGCGGGTACTCGTAATTTTAGAACTGGTGGAATAGTGACACCATTATATACTTAATGTTTTTAGATCGGTACTTTAAGTGCCGATTGAATTTTACATGATCATAATATTATAATTTCCAATACATGTATTTACTCTAAATTAATGTTATGCTCAATGGACTCTGGTTAACCCTGAGAAAGTGGAAACAAAAAGTGTTGTCTGCTGTTGTTATGCCCCCGCCATGGAATGGTGAGGGGGCAAAAAGTGTTACCGGCGTCCGTAACTCCGTCCTTCCGCCCAGAAATTGTAACGCTTGGGTAAATGTCTTACAAGTTCTCACACACGCATTGCTCTAATGGTCCTCTACCGCACTGTGACAAATCCCCCCCCCCCCGCTAAGCCCAGGGTTCAAGGTCACATACTTGGTGCATTCAAAACCTTAACGCTCGGGTAAATGTCTTATAATTTCCTTGCATGGATCTGCTTGATCTTTCAAACACGCATTGATTTAATGGTCCTCTACCGCCCTGTGATAATCCACGATCCACGCCCTGTGGTCATGTACCGCCCACGCTAAGCCCAGGGTCAAGGTCACATACTTGGTGCATTCGAAACTCTTGTTTACAAGTGTCTTATAATGTACGTTTCCGTTAATGGATCTGCTTGACATTTCACACACCCATTGCTCTGATGGTCTGCTTTCATGCTGTGACAAATCCGCTAAGCCCAGGGTTCAAGGTCACATACTTGGTGCATTCAAAACCTTAACGCTCGGGTAAATGTCTTATAAATTTCCTTGCATGGATCTGCTTGATCTTTCAAACACGCATTGATTTAATGGTCCTCTACCGCCCTGTGATAATCCACGATCCACGCCCTGTGGTCATGTACCGCCCACGCTAAGCCCAGGGTCAAGGTCACATACTTGGTGCATTCGAAACTCTTGTTTACAAGTGTCTTATAATGTACGTTTCCGTTAATGGATCTGCTTGACATTTCACACACCCATTGCTCTGATGGTCTGCTTTCATGCTGTGACAAATCCACGCTTCTCTGGCTCTGTGTTTTCAAATGTGCCTCGTTTTCATTTGCTGCCAACGGGGGCATTCGTGTGC
The DNA here is from genome assembly GCA_029237695.1 of Conchocele bisecta. Lineage (NCBI taxonomy): Eukaryota > Metazoa > Mollusca > Bivalvia > Lucinida > Thyasiridae > Conchocele > Conchocele bisecta. The sequence goes on from CM055272.1 coordinate 28,733,702, forward strand.
CGACAGGCCACATTTCTAGTTATATTTTTACGTCGATCTGTTCATTTTTTTTTAAATACAGTATGCCACAGAGAGCATACCCATGTTTTACGAACATAATCTCTAGTTTCTTTCTATGACCCACCCATGCGGCCCCTGAGCTCAAGGTCAAGGTCAAAGAAATGTGTGCTAAAGTGTTTTTTCTTCAAATTTGTGTTCAAGTTTTTAAGGGGTACATCCATCGAGTGATTTCTTGTTTACAATGTATGTTGAGTTATCAGGGAAACACAATATGTTGTGAATGAACAAGTATAATTGGGGGATAACCATGTTCGATTTGGAGCGGTATGTGGGAGGTTTTATGGTCTGAGAATCAGTTTTACGGCACTGCGTTAGCGGAGCCGTAAAACCGATTCTCAAACAAAAAATACGGATACAAACATCCTCCATATAGGAATCACGATTTGTCTGGTTTGGCCCTCGGGTATGTTTCTATCTTTGGCTCTTTTGTTACCTGCGAGTTGAATTGGGTTATCGCCCATTATAAAAGTAGTAAGATTATTACTGATCCTCCTGCTTTGGGAGGGGGTCAAGTGATTCTGGTGTGGCGAGGACCTGGTTTATTTATTGTAAATATTCAGCTCTGATTTTGGGATTTCCCCCCATTTGTACAGGTAATATATGGGATTTAGTACTAAACCCACTGACCCGTCCTTAAATGACCTTAGCTGTTGACAGGTCGTTAAACCCCAACAAACAAACCAAATTGAATAACTTGGTATGGTTATCCCCATTCTAATACAATATAATGTGCTACCTGTTGTCTGAAATGTCGGAGCATATCATGAACAAGGATTTTTTTCAAACGCCATTGTTTAGTAACACGCATAGGGATATACATGTACATACATCTTGGTGTTTAGGCACTGGCACAAGTGAGACTGTCGAGTTGTAAAACTGCTAAAACGGGGATTTTTATTTGTCTTTTGAAGGTTAGTGAAATATACAAAGTTCTCATCATTTCATCCCTGAGCCCATGAAATTGGGCACCCCAGTTAGAGATTTTCAACTGAATCTTCGTGTTTTCAATCATGAACAGACATGCTCCAGATAAGCTGCATATTTGCCTAAATACCCAATTAAAATTGCCAAAAACCCAATTGAGATCAGAAGTTGTGAGTGTCAAAAAGCAATACAAAAGTTGTGGTACCTTTACCATGCTGCAGAAAACAATAAACATACCACAAATATAGCATATTTTTCTTATTTTCCATGAAAACACATCCTGGTATTTCATTAGAATTGTCTGCAAGGAGACAATTCTAATGAAACGCCAAGACATGTTTTCATTTCGAAGCAAACTATTCAATAATTGCTAGTGGTGTGATTTTATTTTATCGAATTCAAATTTTGAAATAACCAATTGCTTCAGAAATGAAGGAATGACAATACTCAATTACTAATTCCTTATCTGGAGCACTGTTCAACTGCATTTTCATGTTTTGCAATCATGAACAGACATGCTAATTATGCCTACATTATATAGAAACCAATTCAAATGAATAACAATAGAGGAAGCTTACATGAGTGATAATATAATATGATATTTGTTAAACATGTTTGCTGATTTCATAAGAAACGAGTGGTCGGTTGGATGGGAGCATGCGAAGGGTAAATTTAACAAGGGTTTCAACCTCAATGGAATCCCGATATCCCTGGTTTGGCCCTCAGGTACATTTTGGCTCCCTTGTTACTCGAGTCGAATCTGGTTATACCCATTATAAAAGTAGTAAGATTAGTACTAATGCTATTACTTTTATGGAGTGGGGCTAAGTGACTGGTGTGGTGAAGACCTGGCACCAGGTCAGGTTATTATAATTTCATGGTAGAATTTTTTTTTTTTTCTGATTTTGGGGTGGGTGGCAGGTGGGTGCATGTGATTGGTTATACCCCTTATATGAGTATTATGATTATTTGTAATCATATTTTAGGGGAAGGGGCCAAGTGACTTTGATGTGGTATGGACCTGGCACCAGGTCTGGTTATTCTAATTTCAGGGCTGAATATATTTTTCTCGATGTAAATATTCCATTCTGATTTGCATATCAAATGCGAAATAGAATTCCACATTTGCTATGAAAATTTCGTCAAATTTCGACGTCATTTATGGAAAATATTTTTATATTGTTATGTACAAAATCACTTGGGGGTGGGGGGGTGTGTGTGGCTGGCTACATTGCTGACCAAACTCAATGTTCTTTTCATTGTGGTGACAAACGCAGCTGAAGCTTTAAATTATAAATTTATAAATAAAGTCTAATAATACAAGCCGACTTTTTGTTTTTATCCCATTCAAATGGACACCTGGACGAAAGAATGGATGCTCAGTACTGCAGATCATGGAAACAAAATTGCTACCTCTGCCGATACTCTCCCCTAGATAACCATATCATAGGCAACTCTTGTAGCTATGCGTATCACAGTCTAATCAGGGTCTGTACGGCTCGCCATTGAGCACTATTGCCTTCAGCCTACACGACTCGACGTCATGCCATTCGGAAACCACGTAATCCTCACCCTTGTCGATGTCACTGGAGAACTGGGGCTTATAGGTTTTACGATCAGTATAGATCCAGATCAGCTTGTGCATCTGCACAGTCTGATCAGGATCTCTGTTCGCCATTTCATCCATGAAAGACCCTGTTGTGCATCTAACAAGCAATAGAGATCGTTATCAGGCTACAGATGTGTGCTATTTGATCAGGAGCTACAGTGGTCACAAATCCTATAAGCCCCATTCATCCAGTCGTGGGTGGTTGGTCGGGCGAACGCGATGACGTAAACTAACGCTAGGGGTTCTTCCTTATAGGAATCACGATTTGCCTCGTTTGGCCTTCAGGTACGCTTTTATCTTTGGCTCTTTTGTTACCTGGGAGTTGAATTGGGTTATTACCAATTATAAAAGTAGTAATAGTATTACTGCTCCTACTGCTTTTGGGAGGGGGCCAAGTGATTCTGGTGTGGCGAGGACCTGGCATCAGATCAGGATTATTCTGATTTCGGGGCTGAATATATAGATTTTTATTATAAATATGCAGTTCTGATTTTGGGACTTTCCCCCCATTTGTACAGATAATATATGGGATTTAGTACTAAACCCATTGACCCGGCCTTAAATGACAGCTGTTGATAGGCCGTTAAACCCCAACAAACAAACAAACTTACAGAAGTGTGCTATTTGATCAGGAGCTACAGTGGTTATAAATTCATTTAAGAACCATTTCTCCAGTCACAACCACATATATTATTTTCACCTTGACATCCGGCCATTTGTCTGTGCAAGTGAAACACCACATAAACCTACTGAAAATGTTACCCACGGTATTCATTGAATTTGAAATCAATACCAAACACCAGTAGCCTATTTCACCAAAATTACAAAGTAGTTATCTAGCAAAGTGTAATTTGAGGGAGTAATCATTTATTTTCCCCGAAATGTATTGTTTCATATAGAACTAACGGCTGCATATATTAGATGATTAAAAGTCATGTATGCAGAATTATTATACTGAATTTATTACATTATCACAGCCAAAATGGCTGTGATAATGTATGTAATACATTCTGTATAATAACAATTAATAAATTTATCCTTAAATTGAAAATTTCTCCCTCAAAGCGTACTTTGTATCAAGATGGGTATACTTTGCAACTTTTGGTGAAATAAGTTACAGAATTGTTGAAATTTCTACAGGATTAACAATTCGAATACGCCATCAAAATGTGCTTTAATATAGGAATATAAAGTATATTTACATTTGTACATTCAAAAAAATAAACATTAAGGAACATAACGCCATATACAAGTTAATTTACTGAATATCATCTGAATATTATGAACAAATGGGGCAGTTGGGTGGCTTTTATTAAAATTTGTTGTAAATATTGTTAAAAAACAATAAGTAATGATTTTTCTGCAAATATATAGAAATAACAAAGAATCTGGCATTATTGTTTAGGGGTGGGTGGGGATGATATTCAGTAAATTAATTTTATTTTGCCTATGCAACAAAACTGGGATGTGACCTTTTACCCCTGCATTAGTCCATGCTGTTTGCACCATTCCGTTCAAAAAAGGATTGGGTTTCAACAGTTCAATGGTTAATATTTCATTTCTATTTCACTCTTCTCCTGGTTGAGACAATATGAATAAATTAGTGCTCACATATTTGATTTTTAAGGAATTAAATACAAGAGAGCGGTAGCGACCACAGTATTTAGTTCCTTAAAAATCAAATATGTGAACAATAACCTATTTACAGTTCAGCCTAGTTTTTGTCACGCCTGCTTTAGCAGGGGCGCGACTATATTCGGCACTTTTTCCGTCGTCGTCCGCGTCGTCGTCCGGTTTTTAGCTCGACTATTCGAAGAATAAGTAGAGCTTATGTTGTCACCCCGGCGTCGGCGTCGGCGTCACCGTCACGCCTTGGTTAAGGTTTTTAGTCAAGCTTGTATATGGAATACTACTGGCCCTACACCCACCATACTTGGACAACTTCATCTCCTAGTGATGTACATCAATAACCCCTGATCTATATTTGACCTTCACCTACATTTCCTCTTGAATTACTTGGCTAATTCCCCTTGGTTAAAGTTTTTAGTCAACCTTGGTTAAGGTTTTTAGTCAAGTTTGTATATGCAATTCTACTGGCCCTACACCCACCTACTTGGACAATTCATCTCCTAGTGATGCACATCAATAACCCTGATCTATATTTGACCTTGACCTATATTCCTCTTGAATTACTTACTTAATTCCCCACTTGGTTAAGGTTTTTAGTCAACCTTGGTTAAGTTTTTTTTTCAAGCTTGTACATTGAATACTATTGTGCATCCACACACCATACTTCGACAACCTTTTCTCATAGGTATGT